>DWAN01001506.1:0-17642 GCA_018230445.1 Heliconius hewitsoni | reverse complement strand
CTCCAGAATTCGGCAGAAAGTGGGGAACGGAGTGTCTTAAAACTAGATTCCCTCTGCCTACCCTGCAGTGTGCGGGATACAGCGTGAAGCTGATTTATTACAATCATAACTAGGATACAAAAAATCTACTGAATTTTGGAGACAGATAGTAAAACAAATACTTCGCTAATGAAACGAAAATACCTACATATTCGTTTGTTACATATAAAATACATATTCGTGAGTTTACCAATCAAAAGGTCTGGCGTGGGTTGACGGTTGGATTATAATCATGTTTAGTTTCAAATAAAAGAAGTTGAGTCCGTCGTGGCGCAGGGATACAAGAGTGTGACTGTCACGCGACGGTTGTGGGTTCGTTCCCCCTACAGCATGAATCTAATTTATTTTTATTTTTTTTGAAATTCGAAATTAGTACATACTATGACGATATTTATATAATTTATTTTAACCATTATAAAGTGGTATTAAACAGCGAGGACAGAAAAAGAGTTCTTTAATAAACGTGTAAAAAATTTTACGTAGCAATTTGATTTGAACCTCTTGGAAATAAGTACATTTTAAAAATTCAACTTTAGAGTGCCGATACCCTACATTTTTTTTCATATACAGATAAGATTAAACATTTTATTAGTAATTATTACTTAATAAACAACACTTTCTAAATTTTTTCCGCAATTTAAAATTAACTTACCGCCTGTTAATGGGGTTTTAATATCATTTTGTTATTGACGAATAATGTAAGGTACTTACTTGTAATATTTGAATTAAATACCAAAATTATTTCAAACAATTTTATTCACATTCTACTTACTAGTCTCGGTGATATAATAGATATAGAAACAAAAATAAATACATATTAACTTGTAGAAAGACATTTTTATTACATTACTATTTATATACTTTTATAACTTGAGCTTATTTCATATTGAAAAGAGAAAAACAAAAATAGTGACCCGTATAAAATCCAAAAAACAAATTCCTAACGCTTTCACCCTTAGAGCAAGTACATTAGAACTTAGCTATACATGGTATGGATATGATATTCATGCTCTTTCAGGAGATTTATATATAAATCGACAACAAACAGTTTTTCTGTTTCATAACTAGAGATTTATATAAATACCATAAAAATAACTTTTACAAATACGCAATCGTAATACAAGAAAATGATGAACTTATTAAATATTTATATATTTTTATCAATTTACTTCAGCTGTACAAAACAAATAATCTGTACATATATATATTTTAAGACAATGTTAATAAAATGATTAACTAAAATAGACAGTATAATACATATTAGTTGAAAATGTAAAGAGAATTGTGTTTATAAATCTATAAGGATCTGTGGAACTTATAAATCTATAAGTTCCACAGTACGGTACATACTACATGAGAATGTGGAAATATATTCAACATTCACAACAAAATTTGGCCTTAATCAATTGAGGTAGAAATTAATATGACACGATTCTCCTCCATTTTTTATTATTACACTTTTTTTGGACACTTCACTTTTGTTAAGAGGTTAAAGTTTTAAAAATAAGTTTTAATTTTATTATAAGCTATTTTTAAATAGGAACCTTCTGTTGCTTATTACAACATGAAAAGGTTCCAGTTCAAAAATCGAAAACCTATCCACATGTCAAAATTTAAACACACAACAACAAAAGCTCACCGATTAACTTTGTTATGATCTTTTTCTACAGTTATTCATATATTATGATTTAGAACTGATGTTAACCTAATTTGCACTATTATCTTAAGTGTATACTTTTTATATTTGTATTTTCTCTGTTTTCCATATTAAATATCTATATCAATATTAAACTTTTAAAGTAAGTATGTTGATAATTATTGTATAACAATAGTAAATAAAAAACACAATTTTTTTAGGTACTTCCAAATTTACTAATTTTAGAAACAATAATAAAGACATTAGAAATAAAAATTTTACTAACCAGTTTCTAATGGGAGAAATAAAAAATAGAGGTTCCGCAAATAAAGAAAAAATATTAGAATATTTACAGAATAGTATATTTTAAACATAGCTGATAAGAGATATGGATACTGCGAGGTTCTTATTTAATTACAACGCATTACCGACCTTTATAGGGTGCACATATCAGAATTTGAAATAAATAGTGCAGTGCAGCAAAAATATATCAAAAAGTTTATTAAATTTTGTGATGTACGAGTTATTTGAGGAAAAACACATTATCCTCCTGCGTCGCGCAGTCGGCAAAAATATAACGATCCACGCGCTTAACCGCACTCTAGCTATCTCAATATATAGACGGGACAGTTTATTTTACATAAGAAAGTGTAGTACTTTTAGAAAAGTTATTTAGAAGTTCAACAAATGGGCGGATAGAATGGACGAAATTTATATAAAAGGTATATATTATTATAGTTATAGAGATCAATTATAGCAAAAGAATAAACCTAAACGCGGGAACGTTAAAAGCTGTAATCGCGAAAAGGCAGTTCATATAAACGAGCTAAATGATATGTTTCAGGTTTCAGTCTTTAGAAAGTGGGGCATATATATTGACAAATAAATTAGTATAATATTATTACCTTAAATTGACATATAAAGTGCATGAAGTAAGAAATAACTAAGCAGAAAAGAAAAAATTAAGCAGGCAAATTAGGTGTATGACTAGGTTAATTTAATTTTTGTGCGTTTATCCAGTGAATCGAACAATTTTTTTTTGTATATGATGTTCTTCTTCTATTTTAATCAAATGAGAGAAATGAATATATTTGTGAAAAAAAAATTCACATCGTCAATTTCGATAGTGTAAAACTCATGTTTGAAAGATTTGGAGTGTATAAACGATTTCAAGCGGATACTGTCCGGTTTTTGCACGGATATCGTGATGTTAGTAACTTATGGTGCCACTCCTTACTAGCACATTATCCAATTACTGGTAATGAAACCTTTCTAGGAATTTAATTCTATAAATGTTTAAAAAAAAATTATTCAACCATGTCGACATTAATTTAAAATTAAAACTTACAGCGAATACAGTACTTTAGTCAGACTTCTCTGTAATTCTAAAACCTGGTTTCCAACGCGAAAGAGAAAAGAGCGGGTGTCGTTTAGGCGGAACGGACTCCTTTTAAATAAAATATGTTTATATTTCCACCAACAAAGAGTTTTGTATTTTGTTATAATTCTCTCCGCTCCCTAGAACAGAGAGTTCATTTCAATTCAATTCATAAACTTTCCGTCCGGCTATTAATTGTTGGTGGAAATACAAGTAAATATGCAGTTTACTCTTGCCAGTTCAACGTAGTCCTTAATGGGCCCGCCCCGCTCGCGATGGATATCGGGTATTAACACAATTTAACACATCGTCAAACGAGAAAATATGGTAAAAAAATTGTGTGTAAGTATATTATAATTATATTCATAATTTCGTTAGTTCGTAAATACATGCCTTAGAAAAAATAGTCGACAGGTATGGAATTCGTTTCTGACACAAAAATTATGTTTAGATTAAATGTATTTTTATATATAATCAGAATAGTTTCAAATGTTTTACACAAGTTTGTCGTTGATGATAGATATACAAAAAATGATAATAGGTTTCTGCAACCCATTTCTTTTCAGCATTTTAAGTGGGTCAAGCGGAAACATATGGATTATTAGGTCACGGTGTAGGCTAACCCACGGCAACTAAAACTCATCGCGAAAATCCTATGCAAAAATACCAAGTTTACAAATTTTATAAGCTTCATCAGCTAAAAATCAATTGTCCTGCAGAATTTTACGTTACGTTTGTCACTCTTTCGTCGTTTCTCGCGAAAAAACAATAAATAAATTAAATTATTTTACCATTAATACTAATCTGGATATCTAAAACCGTCGACATCGAGTTGTTATTATGACTTTATGTGACTACAATGAATTAACTACTACCTAAGTGTCAATAATCTAATATATAAATATTACAACAAATTTATACTATATTCTTCATTTAAAATAATTACAATTATTGATATCTGCAATGAAATATCGCAGTCACGTAAAAAAAATTACAATTTTCATCATATTTTATAAAATTTACATTAAATATTAAAAAATAATTAATACAGTAAGTTAAATATAATACATAGTCAAACTACTATAACTAGTTTTAATGATTTTCTTCATTATTTACTATATTAAAACATAATGATGAAATAAGTACCTCTGGATTCGGACCCTCATTTAACCGTTATACTTTATAAAGAATTAGCACTATTCACTATAAAATTTATATGTACGTTAGGTTAAGTTAAGTCATTTATTTATTTAGTAAAATAGAAAATAGTGACTCTCAAATAGGCAAAGTAAGAAAAATAGAATGTATAAAATATTACAAAAAATATACAAACATACAAAACAATATTTAGTTAAGTAGGATAAAAGATATGATGAAGGAAATGAACATATTCTTAAGTATAATGCATGTAACGGGGTAGGCAGAGGGAGCTCTGTGTTAAAACACTCTGTTACCAATTTTCCACCGATTTCTGGAGGCTTTGCGTGTTGAGTGGCGGAACTCAACGCTGCGCTTTACCTCAACACCAGGATACACTAAAAGAAATGTTCATCAGTAAAAAATATTTGCATACTTTAAAATAAACTAATTTAAGTATTAAAAATATAGAGAGCTTTTCCAAAAAAAAAATAAAGAAAATATATGTTATATATATGTGTTAGATTATTTCTATATACTATATAGATTAAAGTATTGATAGTTATCGCTATCGTACTAAACATAAATTATAAAAAAATATATTTTCAATTTACGATAAATAATGTTATAGTTCAGGGAATTTAAATTTGCCCAGAATGTTTATATTTTTGTAATACAACTATACATTTAATAGATCACACAAGTTAACTCTTAATCAATTATATTAACAAAGTTATTTTAAGTAGAAGATAAAAAATATTTCTGGACATTTACAATACAGATAATTTTCAAATATTTAATAACAACATTATATGAAAACAACATAGTTGTTACAAAATTGTACTCAAGGGTACCCTATGCAATTTGATATTGCATTTGTATTTTTTTAACACTCCACTTTCAAACATAAACATGATCCATTTTAGCACCTTAAAATTATCTTAAACTTCATTATATCACATTTAAATTGCACATCCAAAACCAGTGGACAACATGACAAGTTACATAGAATAAACTCAGATTGTATGTGCATAGAAAAGTTCATAAGGTAAAAGTTTTCATAAAATTTATGTATTAATCTATCATATACCACTATCCTCCAGTACCATTAAAATATTGGGCATGCTTTGTGTATGGTGCTGCAATGTGATAAGGCGGAGGCTGCCCTCTTACATATACTGGCTCTGACAGGCCACTAGGACTATGTCTATGACTCACTATGCTTGGGGCATTAGACGAAGCTGGTATGGCATCATATAAATCATACATATTCTGACTAGTAAGAGATTGAATATGAGTGAAACTACCATCATCTGATATAAGTGGTGTGTTTGTCATACGATAAGGATTAGTCGCATTAGTGTGGCCTGTAGGGGAATATAGTTCTGGAGATTGTGAAGGAATATATGTAGGACTAGATGTAGCCATATCATACATATTGCAGTTTGATGATGATGTTTGATGCATTGTTGGTGGATAATGGTTTGTGTCAACATTAGAAGCCGAGTACATTTTATTATAATTACATAAGTTAGGCATAGTTGTAGAACTGACTATTTGGCTTACTGTGTGAACTCTTGGACTTGGTAAATCCCTTCGTTCATGCGGATGGTAATTAAAAACATCAAATTTTCTTTGCCCATACACTTTTTCAGAACCACAAGAATAAGCTTCATTCCCATATGAGTTACTATGATAACTCCCATCAGCAGGGCAGATTACTTCTTTTCTTACATATGGTGGTTCAAATGTGGGTATATTATCAGATCTGCTGCACCTTGTGCTATATGAATTTTCATGGTATTGAGAGGTTAGCACAGTTTCATCATTGGAGTGCCTTTCTTGTGTAGCTATACTAAGCCTTTGTAATTGTTCACATGACTCATCAGAACAGTTGCGATAACTGTGATCATTTGGCACAATATAACTTTTGTTTTCTATTGGATGAGCTCTATAGCTATTTGTTGCCATCGAAGGACAAGATCGTACTACATCTTGCCTTGGTGAGTACCGCTCATTTTGTTTAATTGTGTATTGTACTGGTACCAGTCCACAGCTTTCAATATTATTACTTTTATAAGTATTTGGTTCTGAATTGTTTTCAACATATAGAGCATGATCAACACTTTTGTAAGTTTTATCTTGTTCATATGAAAGGTCTAAGGGTTTGTCATAAGAATTTTCTGGTAGCAAATTATCATAAGTGGACACTTTCATAGGATCTTGTTGACCACCATTAGGATGGTCATCACTAGCAATAGTTTCTATCTTGTTGTCAGATGCAAATCTTTGTTGCAATGTTGGTGTTATTTTTGCAGCTTTTATGTGAAGGGCATTATGCATAGGTGGAGACACATCTTGTGTGCCATCTTTGTGAATATTCCTGGCATGTTTGGCCATAGCTCTTAATTCTTTTGGATATGGTGTAGGAGCTCGACGTAGTTGACCAGGTTTCTCTGTTGCTTTCACTACTGGTTTCATATCCACAAAACTAATGTGTCGTGTTGCACTTTGTGCCTCTATATTTTCGGGTTTCAAATTATCAGATTTAACTTCAATAGGAGTCAAAGGCACTTGGGGAAAGAGAAAACAAGTGAGGACCTGTTCATAAGTATTAGGATCTACTTCAGAATGCATAGGCACTAAGGGCTTGCTTTGATTTTCAGAGAGCCAGAGGGCTACTAAATTATCACAATTTAATAAAGATTGAGGAAGACAACTTAATGAATTTCTCACTAAATTTAAAACTCTTAAACATGACAAATGTCCAATTTCTGGAGGTATATTCGTCAATTTATTAGAACGAAGAGATAATACAGACAGTTTTATGCAACTACCAAGTTCTGGTGGCACTGCTCTTAGCATATTTTCATCCACATTCAAGTACTTTAATTTTCTTAGCAGCCCAATAGATGATGGCAACACATCAATATAATTACACATCAACATTAGTTCTTCTAAATTTTTTAATTGACCTATACTTTCTGGTATACAATACAGCCTATTGTTGTCTAGTTTTAATGCTGTCAAATTACTCAATTGACCAATACTATCAGGAAGCTGAGTTAAGCTGTTTATTGAAAGAGTTAAATCTTCAAGTCTTGTACAGTATCCAATTTCAGGAGCTAATTCCTCTATCATGTTGTTACTTGCTTCTAAATGTATTAAGTTTTCTAAGGGTTTTATGATTGCAGGAATACTTGTGAAACTATTACTATCAATCCATAATTCCCTTAATTTTAAAAATCTTCCTATCACCTCTGGGAATTGTTGGAATTCATTTTGACCAATATCTAATCTTAAAAGTTCAGTTGAACGGGAAAGTGACTTTGGCAATATCATAAGGTAGTTGTCTCGTAGTTCAAGTATACGAAGATTCGCAAGACGGCCAAAATTTCCAGGTAGATATTCAAGGTATGTGTCGTTTAAATATAAATCTTGTAGAGCTATGAGGTTGGTGATAGTTTCAGGTAATTTTTCTAATGGGTTAACACTAAGATCTAAGAACATTAAATTCTTTAAAGCTTTCATGTTATCTGGTATGGATGCTAAACTGTTTCTACTGATATTTAAATGTTGTAAATTTACCAATGATGATATCGCTGTTGGGATAGCCTGGAGATCATTATCGCTAAGGTCTAAGTATTTAAGGTCATGACACATGAAAAGCTGTCTTGGTAATTCAGTAATACGGTTACTCTGGCAAAGTAAAGTTTCAAGTGTCCTCTCGTAGACGAAGACGTCCGTTGGTACATCTGTGAGTGAATGATGTGAATAATCCAGTTCCACTATATCTTCCACTCCGGGCCGAACACAGCACAAGAAATCGAATGGCATAATGAAACTAACACTTTTTGAACACGGCAAAAACAGAACAGATATGTGAAACACGTATATCAGGCATTATCAAAATAAAGAGCGTTGGCCATTACAGCCGTAAGTAATTTTAACGTCAACTTTATCTCATGTACTTATTTAAAATACACTGTACAAGTGTTTTTTTTTATAATAACAAATATATTGTGAAATGAATCACAAAAATTCACAACTGATTCATCTTCCACTCCCGAACACAGAGTATATAAAACCATTGTACAAAAAAACTCTATAGAATAATAAAGGAAAAAAAAATAGAAAATAATTTATGTTTTAGACATTGAAATCATATTAAAGTAAAAAATAATATTTTTTCCACGTAATAAAATATATAAATAGTTAAAAAAATATTTTATGCTACGCTTACACGCCCGAATCTCGGCCTTAATATTGAAACAAATGAATATACTTTTTGATCCTTAAATAGCACTGAGTATATTAATTAATAAAAAAATAATACACCATAATATTTTGAGCTCATTTACCATCCGTTTTGTTTAATATTTATTTTCTACTTGGCTTTTATTAAAATAAACCAGTAAGTAGTGCAATTCTATATATTTTGTTTCTATATAATTTGTTTCTAAATTATTATTATAATGGTCATTAAAACACATTCGTTCGGCACTCATGAGAAAATGAAGATGTCGCTTGCCGCTAACTCCTTTGATCTTTGTTTAAAAACGAAACTGGTCCGGATCAGGGACAAGTTCTCAGACGTTAAGCCAAAAATCCTGCTCACACATTTGTATTAGTAGACGCTTGGCGGGCCTTGTGTTGGACATTATAATACGGTTTTTTATCCATAAACAAAAATTCAACTTTAACTATATACGAATTAATAAGTTATGTTAGACTGTGACTAATGTCAATTGTCAATGTCAATATCTATAATTGTTGTGGAAGCGGTCGCTTGTTTTGAATTTTATTTTGGCAATGCTATATTTCTTTTTACTTTTATTAACAATCAAACATTATCGACAGTTGCAAATATAAAGGACTGCAAATATCTTGACACATATTTTTATAATACGTAATATTTGAAATTATATAAAATGATATCAAAGACAGTCCACAAAGGAAAATATTTTATTTCTTTTAAAAGAGGTTTTGACGAAAACAAAAAACACCTTACTATCACTGTAGATAAATTATTTAATACGGATACTTTGGTTAGTACTGATTAATTAAAATGAATTTTAAAAAATATGTAGTTCCTGTATATAACTTTATTTCAGCGTTTAACTTTATCCGACGATGACGATCCCACATTTTTATGTAGAATGAATTTAACACGATGTGATTATGAAGACTTGAAGAAACAACAGGGACTGTTGATTGATTTTGACAATTTTCCATCTCAAGTTGTTAGACTGTTACAACAATGTGCAACAAATAATATGTAAGTTATATACAATTTTATTTAGAATGTATTTATCAAAGTTTAAGTTTTATAATTTTTGCTAAGCTTATTATTTTACAGGTTTCTTATTATACAACAAATTACACCTATAGAATATAACTTTGAAATTGTAGAGCATAATGAGTTCAGAAGATTAATTCATTTATGCCTTAAGACAGGACCTGCTTGTGATAATGAAATAAAAGAACATATGGCAGCGACCATAGGGGACTTAAAAGTAAGATTATTGTTGTTATTGTAAGACCAGACAAAAGGGGGTACTGTGGCAGCATTACATCAACTGCCTCTAAAAGCAACATTTTTGTCTCCTTCTCTGGTTACAAGACAGAGTTGTGATTATTACACATTTAAATGAAACATTTAACTGGATTAATGGTGTATAGTTAGTATTATACATTTTTGGAAAGCTGACATCCATGATCATGGATTATTTTAACATTATTGAAATTAAATTTACTCTGCCTAGTCTCTTTTATGTGGGAGTGAGTGAGAAAACCTGTTTTTATTGAAGTTGAGGCTTGTTTTTAAGATTTTTAATAATATGAAAAAGAACATGATTCACTTATATAAAGTCTATTTCATTTTTATTAAATAGAGGACATTAGCAGCTCTTAAAAGCTCAGTTTCAAGTAGTGAAGTTACATGGAATGATAGACAGTTGAAACTGGAAGTAAATATAAAAGAATTGACCCAAGCTCTGTCTAAAATGGAGGAAAATAAATTAAAACAAGAGAAAGAATTTCAAGAGGCTTTAAAATCTGCAAAGGATTGTCTAGTGCAGGTACAATCAAGTATATTTATTTGACTTTCCAAAAATATATATTTTTTTACCTTCAAATTGTTTTTTGTTTTATGCTTATTGTGTATTGAGTGGCAAAATGAGTATTTTTAGCTTTATTTATATCTCACATATAGCAGGGTAGACAGGGAGAATCTATTCTTAAGATGTGAATTATCACAAAACCGCCGCGTTTACAGTTACTCACTACTACAAAGGTCTCAGAAGTTAATCTCATACTTACTCTACCAGAGCAGGAAAATAATTTAATCCTCCATGTGAGGTTCAAACCTACAATTATACCGCTTAAAGTTATATGCCTTTCCATTACACCTCAATGAATGCTGAAATCATTATGGTATTCTTGTTAATTAAGTATACAAATTTTTATGATCCAGTAGCAAGGTATCTGACCGGAATGTCACAAATGTGACATTTCGGTCATTTGATTCCTACTCAATTTGGGGGATTAAAACACACTCTGGTAAGAAGACTTCACCACTCAACATGCATGCTGGTGATAATGCTATGTGGGGTGCAGCTTGAAGCTAAAAATAAGTGTATTACTGTAACAATAATTTATTTTAATATTTAGGAAAGGTTGCAGTGGCAAAAAAATGCAGAAAGTCAGACTAATAAGATTCTAAATTCTTCTCAAGAAACTTTACAGAGAAAAGATAAACAAATTGATGAATTAAGTTATATAAATAAACAACTACAAGAAAAAGTCAATCAGTTAGAAAATCAAATAAGGTAAATGTTGAGCCATTATCACAATATTAAAAATTATTAGATTGAATCATATTTAGATTAGAAAATTGAGCCCCTTTTATTGTAAATTTTTTTTGTATAGATATTATGAATGGGCTTACAGAATACATCTATCTACCAAGTTTTAACTACTATAGTCTTAATAGTTTCAGAAAGGCTCTGAGATATAGATAATTAGGCAGACATGATAAAAACATTGTCTCATTTTGTATAAAATGTATAAAAATATTGTTAAGTATGGCTTGAACTTAGATTTTAACTTAAATTTGGTAATTCTTCTCAATAGCCACGGAATATTTAGTATATACTAAGAATAGAAAAATGTTTTCTAAAATATTTTTTCTCTCCTAAGTATAATATAATATGCTTAAAATGTTTTAAAATAATTTGATTTGATTTGCAGTGATAAAATGCATCGAATGAATGTATTAGAAAGTGAAGTGCAGAAAACTCATATTGAGGTGGCCACTTTAAAAGCTAAAAATAGCGCCTTGGAAAGAGAATTTTTTGAAAAAGAAAAACAAATTAATAACTTGAATTCAAAATGTACTTATATAGAAAAGGTAATTTCAAAATTTAGAAAATAATTATAAATTAATCTTCATTTTTCATATATAATTATATAATTTTCTTTACAGTCACTAAAAGATAATAATGATGTTATAAAAGAACTAAATGAAAACATACATGCATTAAAAACAGAAAAGGTTGGTACATATAGGCCTGTCAAAATATCATTATTTTTAACACCTACTTCTTTCCTTTCTTCCTTGTTACATCTGGTCACGTTTGTGAAGGCCTTACTTACCTAGTATGATTTTTAATATAAACAGCAATTCGCATATTATATTTATTTATGATATTTTAAACAAATTCTTCAATATTATAGTATTCTTTATTGCACACAATTTTGTGCAAATATGTAGCTTGAAGGCGATTGAGGGGAAATATACAATAATATATTTACGATAATTATTAATTTTGTTAGAGTAATCTAGAAAGGCGGTTGACCATAAGTGAATCTTTAGCAAACAAGAACAATGAGGCCGCCCATACAACTACTGAACAACTGTTGAAAGCCAACCAGATAATATCTAAGCAAAACAGTGACATCATTGAAATGAAGGACAAGGTAAAAATATATATAAATATTTTTTATTTTTTAACAGTACTATATACTGTACACACGACTGTAAATACGATGGTTGTGACTTTGATTCTCAATCAGGGGACTGAAATTTTTTCATTCCCATGTTCAGGTAAGAATTAGCGCGGCGTTGAGTTCCACTTCACGCAAACTAAAATTGGGCGGAGCGGGAGGCATGGAATGTTTTAAGACTTGGTTCGTTTTGCCTATCATACTATATACGGGATACTGCACGAAGCTAAAAAAAAATATTTTTCTTAACTGCTTTAATTAGGTTGTTTATTTAAGCTTTTATGCAGAACATCAATTGCGTTAGAGCAAGAGAAAGTAATTGAACGTAATACTAAGGAAATATACGATATAAAACGTGAAAAAGATACTTTAAAAGAACATTTGGATAAAATTAAACAAGAATTTGATACACTCAAAGAAAAGAATGAACTAAATGAACAAGCTCTAAAGGATCGCGATGACACTATTAAAAATAACAACATGGGTATGTTATATTGTTTTACATTCAAACTAATGAATTTATAATAAATAAAATAAATCAGCTTCACGCTGTATCCCGCATACATAAGGGTAGGGTAGAGGGAACCTAGTGTTAAGACATTTTCCATCGTATTCTGAAGTAGCGGAACTCAGCTCCGCGATTAGCGTCGACACTAGAGCGAAGAAGGAGAAATTTAAATAAATATGTAAATTTCTCGAGTGGGAAGCGATCACACTTTGTGCCCCTGCGCCACGATGGTTACTGAGGTTACTCATAGGAATTTATAATATGTACTTACGTACATATTTTAATTTAAACTGTAAATGCGACGGTTGTTGGTTCGTTGTTCACATTGGGGAAATCAACGACTTAATATTTTTACTTCCTTGTTCTGGCAATCACCGAAACAACTAACGAAAAGAGTTAACGTCTCGCCTTTTTTTAATTTTGAAGAAAAACGCGGCGTGAAGTTGTGCCACTCAACACGCAATACCTCAAGAGTTTAGTGGAAAATAGGTAACGGAAATGTCTTAATAGGGAACGAAGTGTCTTAACATTGGTCTCTTAGGTTCCATCTGCCACTACTATATATATTAAGATTAATATTCTAAATAGTCATTTCTTGGGCGACAATGGATATCTATTGTGCACAGAAATAGGTCCGTAGGAAACCTATAAGACAAAAACAAAATTAAAATAACTATCAAAATTAAAACATCCACTCCATGCATGTTTTAGTCCAGACCAACCAACATTCGTAGATTCGTTGGCCAAATAATGACATATTTGTATTTAACTGTTTAATACTAATTTTATAAAGCACACTGAGGCATTTTGGCACGTCTGCACGTTGGCTGATGTTGGATCATACTAAAATCAAATAAGAACACAATTTCTTCTGTGCTCTTATTTCTCGGGGCGTTTTTTAGAATCCTGTAATCCTTAATCTAATGTATAATTGATCGAAGATTGTAATTAGGCAAAGCGCGGCATTGAGTTTCACAACTTAAAATGCAATGCCTCGAGAAATTGAGATCAAAGAGTTCTTAACATTAGGTTCCCAGATTCCCTGGTTCCCCCTGCCTACCCTGCTGTGTGCGGGATACAATTTGAAACTAATAAAAAACTAATGTTGTAATATTCAAATATAATAAAACCATTTTTAAGTATCTATTATATCCATTGAAATATTAGTTGAAATTTTTATATTATTTATATTTTGTTAAAATAAGTAGTATTCAACATATAGCATATAAGTAAATTTATTTTCATAACATATATTTTTTAATAAATATGCATTTACTTTAGTAATACAATGGCTTCACAAAAAGATAGAAGACAATGGAAGAGCAGAATACATAAAAAATAATTCTAAAACAAATCTTCAATCTGCAACAAGTTCGACCCCTTATATTGCTATGAAAACTATAGAAAATAATTCACAAGATTCTGATTGTTCCATAAATTTTTATGCTACATCTAAATTGTAAGTATACTGTTTGATTTGTATTTGTTTATTTGATTTATTTGCTTAAAAATATTACTATTATTTTTGTTATTAATAATAGCTATTGCATCATTTGTGTATCCATATACAGACTGTGATCAATTATAATTGTATTATGTGTATAGAACTATAGATATGGATATTGATTAATATTTTTTTTAAGATCTAGTCTAGAAGAAAGTCCACAACCTTCAGTACAAAACAAAAAAGGATTAGATCCGAAATATTTAAACCCTGCTCCAGAGGATAACCCTGTTTCAGAAAGAGGTTTGTATAACTAATTCTGACAATTTTAATCACAGCAAAAAATAAAAACAAATATAATTTTAATTACCTATATATTTTTAGTCTCCTTAGCTTCATAGTTATGTCTTACTTGTATATAGCAATTCGTCGTCAGAAATAAACTAGTGTTGTGAACTATTCTGGTAGACAAATTGTGGCTTTCCGGTGTCTAGATTTCTGACGGAAAGCGAAGAGTGGCTTATATTTTAAACAATATTATGCCTGTTTCCTGTTGACATTGCACTAATATGACTAATTCTACTTATATTAACTAATATAGGTACTTTGTTTATTATAGGATCTTCAAGACCTGCTACAAAGAATACTGTCAGTAAAAAAGGAAAAGAGAATAAATGTATAGAATTGCCAAAAGTTAATTATAGAGAAAAGAAATCTTCTAGACCAACTACATATCGAGCAACACCTGTATCGGCTTATTTTCCATGATATATAATTGATGACATATTTTACTATAATTGTTTTAGGCATCATTAGAAATAATAAATATAATATATTATTGTCTGTAAAATGCATTATCAATTATATAAACCCACTTACAAAATAATAATTCTACTTATATTAACTATATTTCCTAAGTGTGGATTAACACTTTAAAAATGTTTAAAAAAATAATAATAATAATAATAATAATAATTGTTTTTATATTTAATGCTAGGAACATTGTAAAAATGAAATTTCAAATTTAAAAATGTTTACCACATTTAATGGTATTTCTGCTTTGTTTTTGCTACATTGAATTTTATTTATCACATTTTAAAACATTAAATTAACCTGCAATAAAATATATAGAAATTAAAAAGTTTTAGTATTTCTTTCCTTCATTTTATCTCATGCCAAAATTAATAATTTAATACACTATAATGAAAATACACTATAGAGGAAAAGCTATATATCGATCGATTGAGTTCTGTCCACAGAACACATACCCAAAGGGTTCTGTCACTCAACTCGACAGTCAATACGCGCTGATTTGAAAATTCGGCGAAAAAATGGGGAATTAAGTAATTTACCCAAACACCTTTAAACGGATTTTATTCTACCTTTCCCTAACTTTACGACAATACATAGTTTTCCAGTATTTTATCATAAAAAGGAATAAAATTTACAAACGAAAACCATTTGACATAAAAAAAATCTTTGTGTGTCAATCCAGTTAAGTGGTGTTAAAAAATGTGCAAAAATAAATCGATATTATATATTTTTAAACAATTTCTGTAAGAAGGAAGGAAGTTATCAATACGATTGTTTTTTTTAGTAGGCAACATTTAGGCAACGTCCTTTTAAATTTTCCAGTTTCTAATTTCCGACTTTCCGTAACTAGCGTATAGCTATTATTGTATTATACAACAAATACAAGTTTGATATAGTTTTAAAATAAATACTTATTATTTTTTATCTTAATTACAATTCATATTCTTTGTTATTGTAAAAATGTGGAATGGTACGTTGTAACATAATATATATAAGGATAAACAATGTTTTATGTTCTTGTAAATTATAATACGACACAAATTTTAGATCAATCAATAGCCGGAGGTGGGTTTTTAAATACATCTAATCAATTCGGAGGTTCAAATACACCGAGCACTGCTCAAAAATCGGTATGTAAAATCAAAATAAACAATGCAGGCTAACTGGTAACAAGGTTGTTAAAAATCAAGTTAAAACATGTCTGCAAACATGAGTCACAAATTGTTCTATTAAATATGTACATACTTAAAAATGGCATGTTCATTTATTCTAAACACATCTGTAAATGTATTATTAGTTTTAATATCCAATAGTGCAGAATCCAATATGTATTTTATTAAATTGAAATCTAATCGCGAACACAAGATTGATTAATTGACTCATCAGCTGCATTGTGGTAACTAGTTTATATTCTGGTTTAATTATATATTCAAAGTATATTTTGTTGATAACAATAAAATAATCTGCTATATAATAAACATATAGTAAAAGCCAATATCAAAATTATAAATTATTATCATCATCAGCAATGTATGTTGATTATATTTAATTAATATTAAAATTTACTTAGTTAAATGAATGGATTTTAATAAAAAAAGAATGTATTTTAAAGGGTAGACGAGCGTCAAGAACAGCCCCGATTGTTATAAGACAGGCATTACACAGTGGAGATGATGGAGTTAAAATCTGGGGTACTGATATACAAATAGTAAGCATTGTTGCAAGGGTCAGGAATATAAGAGTACAAAGTACTAAAATCACTTACACTATTCAAGATATTACTGGTAGAATGAGAACCGTTTTGTGGTTAGATCAAGAAGCAATGGATGAAGATGTAAGTATGTGCACCATTAGTTTTATAATTTTTCACTACTATTAATCTTATAATTTTTCAAATAGCAATTAATCTTATTGACTTTTAGGATAATACCAATGCAAAGATCCAAGTTAATGAGTACATACAGATTTACGGAAATGTGAAAACAAATAAAGGAAAAAAAGTTCTGATGGCTTTTAAAATAACACCCATTACAGATATCAATATCATAACTTTCCACTATCTCCAGTGTATCAATAACAAATTGAAAATGGAGGCTAATGCCAAGAAGGTAATATTACATTTAAGATTATAAGCAAAAAATATTATATATTGAAACTTTTCAAATTATAAAATATATAAAGTATATTTTCCTTGTTATACTTATTTAAATAAACTTGTTTTTCCTAACTACAGGAAAAAACTGATAACTCAGCAAACTTTACAAACACTGTGCCAGCTAACTCTATGATTGGAATGAATGATAATGCTTCTACAAATGGATTAAATGATCGTCAAATGATGGTGTATAATCCTATAAGAGCTTCTACTCTTGAACAAGGCATCAGCAAGGAAGACATATATGCTCAGTTGCAAGGGAGAATTTCTAAAGTAGAATTTGAGTATGTTCTAATTTTATTTATACTTTTTTTTAGCTTCATACTGGATTCCATATATAAGCTGGTAGGCAGAGAGAGCCTAGTGTCAAGGTCAAACTATAGTGTGTTGAATGGGTGATACCAAAGTGAGCAAATTATAATGATAAATATTATTTGCCGTGTGATCCCGGCCTAGAATAGGATCATCCGGGTACTGGTGGTGTCGTAAGAGGCGACTAAAGTACGTGTGGTAGAGTCACGTCGC
>DWAN01001505.1:0-17645 GCA_018230445.1 Heliconius hewitsoni | reverse complement strand
TAGAAGAGTTTAGTATCTATATTATTTCATTTAGTATCTATGTATGCGTGCACGGTAAATGTATAAAAACGTTTTTCCCGGATTAATCACATCCCGTGTAAATTCCGGCATAAATAATAGTCTTTTTGTTGATCCTGAACCCCCGCTATCGATCACTGAAAGTTTTATTTTATTTTCATATTTGAGTAAAGTAAAATTACAAAAAATCATATATTGTAACGAACATATTGTAATTCCTTAAAAAAAAAAATAAACTGCGACAGCATATATCTTTGCATAGCATTATCTAATTTTTTACTGTATATATATAGGATAGATTATAGAGTAGAATAGAATAGAATAGAATTAGATGTTACTTTTAATTTAAATACTTTTAAATATTTATTTTACACAAAATCAGCTATATTATTAATATTATATTAATAATATAGCTGGTTTTGTGTAGTTTTTTTTATTAATATTTTTCTTTGGTTACGTTTACATTTTAATTAGTTACGTACTTTGTCTAATAATAGGAATTTTATCTGCTTAATATTCTTTTTCGGTTTATTTTGATTATTTAGACTTAAATTTTCTTACCAATCCTATTGAAGACTAAAAATCATTTCATAAATATATTTATAAATTTCGTATAGTTTAAGCGGGCGAAGCCGCGTCCGGGTCCGCTAGTAAGAAATAATAAAAAAAGAATAAAATAAAATTTAAGAGGTGATCAATTATAGTGATGTAATATAATCTAAGAATTGATGGATAAATACGTATACTATCCAAAATAAAATATTTTTAATTCGAACCAGTAGGGATTAACGCGGTGAACCAAACAAACGCTTTCGCTTTAAAATTGTAACTGAATTAATTTTGGTTCTGCGCTCTGGTAACTCGACAAAGTGCGGCGTTGAATACCGCCATTCACTATATATAATTTTCAAAATTGAGCGGAAAATAGGGAAATGTGTCTTAACACTACATTATCGTTACATTTTTTTTATTGTAATATTTGCTAATGAAATAAAGACAATGATACGGGACGTACGGTATTTATGTTAATATAATTCAGCTCGACATGAAGTGTGCACGCGAGTACAGAGCTCTAACAATCTTGTCGGAGCAGGTGCTTAATTAAGCTCATTCTGTCTTAACAATTGAAATTCATATTTTTGCAGTCTTCATAAATATGTCAAGAGTTATTGAATATCGTAAACAAATGGCTCTTAATATTTTTGCTATGAATATGAGAGAATAATTGCACCTTGTCATATATCTCTCTATGTTTTGAAGATGATGACGATGGCGTAATTTAGAGTTCGATTTTATTGAAATCGAACGAATATAGAATTGAATATTTTAGCATATTAAATATAGATATAGACCAGTGGTAGTGTGCGACAGTTTGTGTTAATCGAGAAAAAATATATTTAATATGTTCTCTCCTCGCTCTGGTGATGAGGCAAAGCGCGGGGTTTGTTTCGCCCAGAATCCAGAAACAGAACGGCGGAAAAAAAGAACGAAAGTGTCTTAATGAGAACGGAGTGTCTTAGAACTAGATTCCCAGGTCTCCTAACCTGCTATGTGCAGGATACGACGTGATGCTAAAATAAAAACAACTCGAACAAATATTAATTTTATATGTTTCTAAATTAATTTAAATGATTATGATTGTGTTTTAGGCCGATTTCAGTTATGTCAGTCACTTCTACTACATTTAATTCCTGCTTCCAAACATATCGTACATGGCCAGTCTGTCAGCACACCAAAATCAGTTAACAAGTCTATATAGAATTGCGCACTACTGGTGGATCTCCAGTTCGTCATGCTTGAGGTCAAGATCTGCTTGACGCTGCTTGAAACAAGTGATTTGCATATGACCTAACCTACTTTCCCATTTCCTCCTCTCATTTCTATATATTTTACCTTTTTAAATCCACGAATAAAATGTATAATGAACAACACGTAAATGAATCATAAAGGTTAATAACTTTCCCATAGAGCTTCTACGTCACCTATAAATTATCAGTAGTGGATTCATACTCGTTTTAATTGCACGCATAAATAAATATACGAATTTAATAAATTCCATGTTTTATTCCATTGTCTCGTTACTGGGACGGATCATTTAAATATTACGCATAACAATAGGCAGAGACAATAATTTAAAAAACAATTATTATATTTTTATCATTTTTAATAATCTCGCATAACAGGTTAGACAGAGAACCAAGGGTTAAGAAAATCCGTTCAGCACTTTACGTCCGAATTAGAGACATTGTGTATTAAATGGCGAAATTCAACGCCGCGCTTTCCCTTATCAGAGTTATGAAATGAAAAAAAAAATCCTCGAGTGGTGATCGAACCTACAACCATCCCCATTACAGCCACCGTACTCCTGAGCTACCGTGGTAACTATTAAAATGAATTTATGTATTTACTTCGGCAATAATAAGTATTTCATTTTATAAGTATTTCATAGTGAATTTATTTGTAGGTATAATAGTAAATCAATGGTAAGCTGGCGGCCCGCCAGGCGGCGCGCCAGGCGGCTCCAATTGATAACTTCACCCTTTTATTGCTTCGAGCTTATTTTATACCTCTGTCTTTTTTTTGCGACTGACGCAACTGAAACGTAGTGATTGTATTGCAGCCTTTTTTTTTGTTGAAAGTATTTATTAACAGTACGTATTTATTTATGTAATATGAGCCCACAATTGGGATGGGCGACGACCCCCTACGTTCAAATTTGTATACTTTGGAAATTAGTATTTTTCATTGTTAAGTGTGGAATAACACTTTAAAAGTGTAAAAAATATCTTATAAATAGCATTCTCTCTCTTGCCAAATGATAATTCTAAGTATTTATCTTTGGATAGCGGATATTTGTAAAAATCTCCCTTCAGAGAGGCTTACAACAATAAGTTGTATTTAGCTCGATACGAACGTATGGCTTAGTATGCCGGAGCGCTTGGACGGTTTCCAAGAGGTGCAGGTTCCCGCTATGTTAAAATGTTTATACGATTGTAACGAAATATTTTTCTATGAAGCCTGCTACGGGTGAAAACAGTGAAGTTGCTGCAAATAATGAATTAATTGTTAAATCACTCCATTGTCCGCTAAATATGTAGGTCTACAAAAGAAAAAGTCTAAAAAGCTCACCTCTGCGTTTCGTTACTTGTCTTTTTCGTTCCCATTTTAATGAACGCTCGCAACAAACACTCACACAAAAAGTTTACTTAAATTCGTTTAAAAAGGTAAAAAATGATAAGAAAACTATTGCAAGTAGATTTGCGGATTCATTAAAGTTCCTATACAAAAGGTTTACAGTCTGAGGGACAGTCGTTAAAAATTCGAAATCCACAACGAAAAATACAAGTATTTTTAATTAAAACAAATTTTTGTAAGGGCTAGTTTAGAGCGGGTGGGGGGTGGGTGGGGGACGAAGGGGGGACAGCTTTTAATTAACGTCGTTGTGCGGTAATTGCAACTCGCTTTGGAATCACGCCTCGGCATCGTCTTGAGATCCGCGAGTAGGACCGGCGAATTAAACACACATTCAGTTATAAACGTACAACACACACACGTGTACACACACGTATACACACACAAGTTATATTTAATTGCGAATAAATACATCTCGTGCGCCTTTTTACTTTACCCGTCTTTTCATAAGCTACTTTTATGTTCACATTTTAGTTAATTTTTAATGTGTTTTCTATTACTTTGTTGATGAAAAATATTATGCATTTTAACAGATATAACGTAATATAGCTTTATATTATAATGGAACTAGAATTATGTTTTATATTTAATCTTTTGTGATATTTTCCGGCGTTTTTAGATTACTGTAAAATCCAAAATATTGCCAACATGCAGGTGGCCAGAGACAGGCGTTCTTAACACCATGGTGTCTATGCCTACTTTTCCACGAATTTTCCAAAGAGTTTATTTAGAGATTGAAGGAAAGAAAAAACAATGTAACTCTTCATTTTTATTGTTTTAATCAAGCAAAAGTGGGCGTTTCTTTCCGCCACACGACACGAAATGTCGAGAGAGGCACGTAACACTATGCTGACATACGCGTTATACTGCTTGAAGCTAAAAAATGAAGCAATATAGCAGTCTAATTATACGCTTACATGTGCTACGGTACACAAAGTTCAATCGTTTATTTAATAAATCATAAAAAACCCACAATCTTCTTTAAAACCACGTAAATTAACGCAAACGTAAGGTTAATTTAAAAAAAACATTTAAAAGAAAAAAATTCTATTCTTAAAATAATTTTTAATTTTCATACTTGCGTAAAAGCTCTGTTCGAGGGAGCTTAAATTAACGCAAATAAACTTTGAGACGTCACTCAAAGGGCGAACGAGGCAAAGCATCGACACTAAAATGTAAGCTAAAAATATAATTTGAAATGTGTATTTCATTAAAGGCATTAGTAATTAAAGAATGAGGTTGCTGGCAGGCGTTAGTGTCTCCATACTCCGTAGAACTTAAGCACCAGAAGTGAATAGGCGCGAACGATCTCGAGTAATTAGGCTTACAAGATATTAAAATCATTTCGTTACTTATGTTACTTTAATGTGTGATTAATGTTGTTTTTTTAATGTAATGTTGTATATAACGCTATATCATGCGGTTGTACCCGCGTGGCCAAATAGAAATAACTATTTGTCTGTATGTCCATTTGTTCCTCACCAGGTTGTATCTTATATTTTATTTTTTTTCTCTTTGATTTGATCTTTTTCTCATTTCGATATTTGATTTTTTTTGATAATAATGCAGAATTTTTCGCGCATAGATTTAATTTTTTTCAAATGTGCCACGTTAATAAATGTCATGCATACAATAGAAAAGTAAAAAGACGTTTTTGAATCTAAACTTCTTCATATAATATTTTAAGATTGCTTCATTCAATAAGCTATTGTTATCTCGGCTAAGGAAAATAGACTCCTACAGCTTGCTCGAGGCGCGACTCATTTGAAGGCGTCATTTTTAAATGGTTTATTGTAAATGTCGCCGCAATCCTTATTGTGGGTAAATAATTAATAAAATAATAAATTGTAATAATTATTAATTAATTATATTGTCGATATACTTATTGTAACGATCCATACCAGAACTAAAATGTGTAGGTAAATAATATAATTAATTAAAAAAGAAATAATAATCACTTATAAAAAATATTATAAATATAATTTTTAATATTATCTAACTTATAGCTTAGGATAAACACAATCTTATAAATAATAGTTTAGTTCAGTTCTTTAATTAAAAGAAAGAAAAATCAAAGGTAACTTAAGTGAATCTAGTTACAATATCTATACATTTAAAAGGACTTGACACTAGTATGTAATAAACCTTAAGTGCAACTTCTTATTCCACTGTAATTGAGGTAAGTGGCGATACAGTGTGATTTTTTCATTTGTCCCGCAAGGTCATTAATAACCTCTATAACTCTGCTCTCTCTTGTGGATTTTCCACATACACGGTATCGATTTAAAAAAGTAAATTTATTTGATATTGTTAGGAAACCTAAGTCACTTTTAAGTTTTTTTATTTTGCACGCTGCATCTTGCATTAACTTTTATTAACTTTGTTGTTGACTGGACTACTTTTTGACATGAGGTCTCCTTTTGTGTAATATAGTCTCTTTTTACCGTGCAATCTCTTTCGTGTGTTCTCCATACAACGTGACATTGGCGAAGTGATTAGTGCTCAACTGGCACGCTCGAAGCGCCATAAATGAAGAACTGAACTGAACTTTGTTGTTCCCACTCGTAGAACGTAGAACTGAACTTTGTTGTTCCCACTCGGAATGAATTGTTTTCCTATCCTCGCTTTAGTAATAAGACAAAACGCGGGGTTGAGTTCCGACAATTAAGACGCCATATCGAAGATTGAGCGGTGCGTGGAAACGAAGTACTTTTACAATAGCTTTCCTCTGTCTACCACGCTATATGGAAAAAAGCATGAAGCTGTACACAATGTAATTTTTTTTTTTTAAATAAAATCTTTCACTTTTTCTCAATGTTGGGGGAAGAAAAACTTAATTAATTTATGAATTTTAATACTAAGAAAACTTAAATCATATTTCAAATTGTATGGTTCCATAACGATTTTGTTTATTTGTTCCAGGTTAAGGTTGGCGTTACTCTTGAAGCTATATGAGGTAAGATTTTATTGATTTATCAGCTTGTTATATGAAATCTGTATATTATAAGCTGTTGCGTTACTGAGTGACTGACAACATACATATACAACTACAAACACAACATGTTTAACAAAAATAAAACGAATTGTAATCAGGGCTTCATTTAGACTTTTTCACAAAAATATATTCTTAAAAATTGTTGTCACAAATTATTTTAACAATTTATATATACATGTATATATAAAACTATATAATATTCTTAATAGTTTTTATCTTATTCTTTCCTAAGTAAGGTAGACAAGAATAACACTTTTTTAAAAAACGTATAAAAATTTAGCGGTATTTGAACTTGCGCTTAAGTTTTTTTTACTGTTCTAAAAAAGTAATATATAAAACTCTTTTGTTACTGTCTTACAAACATTGCACAATTAAAACTACGCAACGAACAAAGACGGTCATGTAGTTCCCTTGGGAAGTGTAAAGGAACACTAAGAAGGGATATCAAGAATTTCGTACGAGAACGAGAAAAACGGAAATTAACGTTTTGTGGACTACCCACACAATCGTAGTACAATTTATATAATATATTATAAGACAATAGTACGCGTCCGTTACAGCAGAATCTTTACCCAGGGGCTGCACGCCCCTCTTCATTAGGCGTCCCCAGCACGTGTGCTGGTCACCCTTCATAATCCACTGTAGGCTGGCCTCCCTTTTTGTGTCATTGGAATATATGAAGGACAAATTTCGATACTTTTGAGGATTTACAGTTAGGTAGGTTTATTGGATTTTTATACAAGCAAAAATTGCTCTAGGTAGGTAGTTAAAAACAGTTTTTATCAATGAATATAAAAATGTTAGTATTGTTGGTCCTATAGTAATGTACTAGTAGTCTCTCCATCCTTCATTATCTCTATCAAACAATAAGAAATTATATAAAATTTCGTAATTGTCGAAATTCTGTTTATTTTACTCTATAAATGCTTACTAGTTCTTACATTTAGTTCTACACGGAGCGTCAATAGCTTCCGTTTATCCGTCTAGCTAAAAAGTTAAGTAGTATCTACTAAATAAATATACATACATATATAGTAGGATTATATCATGTGAGGTTTCAAAATATAACAACTTCTAATAGGCGATAGAAGATCTCTAACAATGGACGATTCCAAGGCGCAGGATGTCTGATGCATGACAATAATTGCCAAAATTACTGCGACTTTTCGTATCTGTAAGTTTAGTAGACGCGTCTTGTAAATTATGTAGGGTAATAGAAAAAAAATAGACTTAGTCTTATATTTCTTATTTATTTACAGACCTATTGGATAGCGGAATTAAACGCGAAGTTGTAAAATCTGTTTAAATAATATATGTATCGTAAATAGTTTTTATTGAAGTTTTTTATACATATACATTTAAAAAAACGTAGAAAATGTCTGTTTAAGTTAATCTTTAAAAAGACTAAGTATTATTTTTAAGCAAAAGGGTTTTAAAACGAAGCGAATATTCAAATGAGGTTCAAGAAACAAAAACACAAAACGTGGAGATATTAAAACATGTTTTTTGCGTCTTATAAGGAGATTTAATTTGGATTCAATTAAGGCGAAGTGTCCTAACTTATATATTATTAATTTTAATAAAGTTATGTTATTGGATAAAAAATAAACAAGAACGTTGGGATAGTTATATAACAACAAATACAATAATAAAAGGAGAAGAATGTTAAATGTTTAGAGAAGTTTCATGAAATATACGCACCTACTAAGGAATCAGCTGATTTATTTTATTATTATTATAAATATCGTATTATTTTATAAGATTGGGCGGCACGCAATTTCCCAAAATATGAGGGAAAGGTAGGGAACGGAATGACTTAACATTAGGTTCCCTATACCTACTCAGCATTATGGTAAAATGCGGGAAGCTCCTTTTTATCCATATATTCGGTAATAAAAACTTACCTTAGCACATTTTGCTTACAAGAAGTCCATTGGGCAAGAACCTCGATACCAACCCTCATTTTTTCTTCAAACTAAATAATGGACGAATAAAATTAAATAAAAAGAATGAGCTCTTTTAACCCGCGGCTGA
Source organism: Heliconius hewitsoni (assembly GCA_018230445.1). Taxonomy (NCBI): domain Eukaryota; kingdom Metazoa; phylum Arthropoda; class Insecta; order Lepidoptera; family Nymphalidae; genus Heliconius; species Heliconius hewitsoni. The sequence continues at coordinate 9,406 of DWAN01001505.1, read as the reverse complement.
AAGAGATGCCCCGAGTAATTAGTGGTTCTTGTTTAGGATTTACACCTTTGAAGTTATAATTAAGTCCGGCCTCAAGTTATCTAATTAAGACATAATCTAAGGACTGAGCATTGTGCAGTTTGGAAAAATCGAGAACTTCCTTAGTAGACAGGCAGATGGGTACTCTCTCTCACTCACCATCGACGAGGAAAATCATTTCTCTGTTCGTTTTGGCGAAGTGGAGTGGAGTGGGGTTGCTAAATAATGACACTTGTGAGATATTGATTTTTTTTTGCCTGTTACGGCCTCTTTGTTGGACATTGTGGATTTTTGTATCCAAAATGGAGTTGAAAAGTGTTTAGTTTTTTTTTCGCGTTTTACGCTTTATCTCGCTTAACAGAGTAGATAGAGGGAACCTTGTTTGAAGACATTACATTTTTCGCATTATATATTAATTACATTAACATAACTTAATATCCATGAACTTAGAACGTAAAATTAAAAATCCCGGATGTTTCCTTTACAGTTAACATACCTTTGTACAATTAATTTATGAAATAAATCTCAATTTCACAGCTGCTTAAATATAGCTTTTAATGTAAATATAGTCGTAATACAAAATTACGTACACAGTACCGAGTTACAGTAGAAATTAACGCGAAGTTAGCAATCCCTGGCCGCCGGCGCTCGCTGAAAAAACTTTCTCAATTTACATAATATTTGCATTGTTTTTCTCACTGTGGATCCTTTATAAGTGGACTTTTTACGATTGTGTGGACTTAAAAAGTAGCCGCGACATCGAATTTTTTTGTGAATTTTCTTTTTTTAGACGCATATTAGAATTTTATTGCAACGCACAGTAGCTTTGTAAAAATTGGATATTGTTTTAAGCTGTTATACTTTGAAATGGGGTTTGTTATTGTTTTATATAGTACAAAATAAACAAATACTATGATCGCCATTATGGCGGAGCTGAAAATATAGCCGCTATATAAAAACAATACACATACGAAATTTATATTAATATAATTTGTTTTATAGATAAAACACACCGACAGGAATGGAATCCAGCTACTAAGGCTTTAAGAAAAAAAATAAAAAGAAATATATAAAATTAAAAAGATTGTCTGAAATTTGGAAAGATATAGGTGAGGTTGTACATAGCTTTGAATAAGCTCTGAATAAGCTGGCAGTGCTTGGCTGAGCTTATACAAGTTTCGAATCAACTAATTTATATATAAGGTACTAAATAAAAATTACCACAAAAATAAAAAAGCTACTCATATAATTTAAAATAAATAAATGTCATAAAAGAAACGATAATTCGTAATCCTACATAATTGAAGCGCGTTCATTCATCAGAGCGTAAGGAACATCCTGTATAAGTGCCCTTACATTACCCCGACAGGCCGACACCTCGCACGCGGCGGTGGAGGGTGGATCGCGCACGTCACTGTTATTTTAATTTTGGATATTCATTTTGGTACAGATGCTGCGTTACGATATAAGCATTTGTTTTTGGTTCGTCATTCCCTCATATAATTGTTGTATTGAGGGTAAAAGTAAACGGCGATAATTCGCTTTGAGAGATTTTAATTTCAGAGAATGAGTTTGAGTAATTTCAATTTACTTTCTTGAGTTTGAGTACAATGAGTTTAAGTCATAATCATATTATAGATACTATAATTAAACATAACGAAAGCATTTGCAAAAATAGCATAGAAGTATTTGAAATCGTTATTAGAACAAATTTTCTTTTAATCTAGATGAAAATGTTGATATATAAAAAAATATATATATTTAACCGAAATGTAAGTATTTATATTGTTACGCCCTGAGGACGTTGCCCTCCTAAGAGAACAAAAAAATGTCCTAAGCATGTGCCCCAGGACCCAAATGCCGATCGTTACTTCAAGTGAAACATTAGTTTTCCTCTTACATCCAAACAAACAAGGCTGGTGTTTTTGGTACACTTTTCTACATTTGTGTCTTATTTTTTTATCCTCGCTGAAATATAGTTCGTTGAATACAGAAATGAGTGTATGAAATGACAAAATTATAATTATTTCATATTATTTCACTAGTAGTGGTCGCCCGTAACTTTAATGGCTTTTGACGGACTGGACTGTACGACGTACAATGGGAAATTCATTTTTCCCTGATCCCGTAGGAATTTGTAGAAATCTTCTCTTATTGCTCCCTACAATGTATAACGTACCTACATATCAATTTTAACTTTGTAAGTCAAGCCGTTTTGTCTTTCGTTGAACGTCAGTCACTCAGTAACGGAAGAATTTTATATATTACATACATACTCGTAGATCTTTTGGGCAAAACGACGAAACATTATGACTGAATGTTTTATAAAATATTTCAATTTCTTACGTTATGACGTAAAAAATCTTATTAAATTTTTATATTTTGTGACAAGCTCTCCAACAATATTGTCGGCTGAGCGACGACCTTGATTGAACGATGTCATATTTACCTTACGCGGGGAGTATTACCGCCTATCTGCTGGAGGTAGTCGTGCGTGTTTTCACACGCGTTACAAGCACTCCATAACTGATATTGAAGGTATAACATGATTATGTCAAAGTAAATAAATGGATGTGGTATATATATTCGTTTATATTTTTGTAGGCCATTTGGAGTAGAAGGCAGATGGATTCGACCGTCAATTAGATATTTAGAAAATGAAATCTACCCTTAAATTCAATTACCGTTGCCGTGACGATAAGTTTCTTATATGTTTTCTAAAAAAAATATGAAAATATTGCTTAGTAGCCCACAGACATTCTGTTCTCTACTTTTATACATAGAATTTTTCGAGGCATTGCTTGTTGAATGGCGGAACTCAACCTCCAAAGTTTTTGCTTTTCTACCAAAACGAAGAAATTAAAATATTATAAAATAATAATTAATTAATAATAACCGTCGTGTTACAGTCACATTCTTGTCTCCCTCTTCCACGACGGCCTCCGTCCATGTAACTATATTATAATGAATGAGTTATACTTAACATATAAGTAAATATCTGTTTAAGTATTACTAATATATGTGTTTATTATTATTACTATGTATAATTGTAGCCCGCAATCCGTTTACGAGAACTACAAATAATAATTATTAATTCTCTTCTCCTTCTAGTGTGGACCACTACCCCAGGACATAAAAAAAATATTAAAGAAATACACAGCCGAAACTGCGCAAGTTTCGGTGTATTGCCTGTCGGTAACTAAGTAACGGAATATTTTTATATACATATATGACTTAACAAACTAAGGCAATTGAGGTATTTATTCTTTAGATGTTTCTGTCTACTTCATAACTAATTGTAACAACATAAAATTGTAAATACGAAAGTAAAAATATTAAATATTTCGTAGCTCCACGTACCGTAGCGGGTCTACGTAAAAGCCTACGACCCGAGGGAACGTATAGAAAACAGTGTAAAATTTGTCAGCTACGTACATACATGTGTGGGAGTTGCAAAGTGTATTAAATCGTTTCGCTGAAAACATTTCATTTAAACGCTTAACTTGGGATTATTCATTTAAAGTTAGCGACGCTCTCGTATGGAAGTTTCTTCAATTTACGAATTTTCTTTGTGAATAATTGATGGCAATTTTGGTTGTGGTTGGTGGTAATCATTATTTATAATCATTAATTTTGGTTATAGTTTGTTGCAATCGTCACTTTTTATTATGTATTTTACTAAACTTACATATACATATTACCTCACCTGCGAGCACTTAGTGGCACAGCGGCATGGAGTTTGACTGCGACTCCTGTAGGATCGATTTCACTTAAGGAAATGATTCATTTTCATTCTCTTTCTCTGGCATTTATTGACTTACATACATTACATAATAAAATGTTTTCAAGCGACCAGCAAATTTTGCACCATACATTTTACCCGCTTTTATTAAAAAGCAATTCAGCGTCCGCATAACGATACATTTGCATTGTAAACTAGTTGCGTTCATTTTATAACAACACTAATTTACTTTTACACTCGTTATATCACTATCTGTATGTAATAAAGTCTATTTTCGCCTTATTTTATGGTAAATTACGCTGGTTTAGGGTATAAAGCGGCAGGCTTTGTGGTCAGCAATAAGAGAAGACGCGCCATCTGCACAGTGACTTTGGGCAGAAATTTTGAATAGCGGTTTGAGGCCTGTCATCACTTTACGTTCACTTTTTCTCGTAATAAGGAGATGTACATTAGCTGTGTTGTTAGTTGTTTTACACATTGTGGAATTTTCATTTCTTTTCGTTCCTTTTATCTGTGTTTGTTATTATGAATACCTAATAATACAATAAAAATCACCGATTCTTACATAATTATTCATATGATGTACCTATATATTAAAATGTAATTTTACATACAGTTATTGAAAGTCTTATTATTTTAAGCTACTGATAGATAACGTACAGATAACTCTACAGAACTTAAAAAATAGAAGTAGATGTAAGTAGATTAGGGAGTGTAGTGGATTTTCCAAAACGTATACGGAAATATATAAAAATGAAATTTTGTGTGCAGGAAACAAAATTGCAAGCTTATCTAACGTAAGAAATCAAATAATTTAAATTTAAACTGGCGAAGCGAGTGTAAGCTTAACACAGTTATCTTAATTAAAGAGTGTTTTTGGTATCTCTGGAATTACTGGTTCAGTTTGAAACATTATTTTTATGTTGAATAGTCAATTTATCGGGGAAATCTGTAAGCTACGTTAATCATTTTGATGGAACCTTCTTTATCTACGGCCCGAGCTACCTCATATTAAAATGTTTTATATATCATACACAATTCCTAGCAATTTCCATTTCATAAGGACTAATATTATATAGGTATATAATAATAATCGACAGAACAAAAGAAATGAGCCAACATTTTTTCACAAAACTAATTGAAAATGAAGTCTAACTGTAGGTACTCATTTTGTCTAGTCACCATTCGTTCGAAGAAAATAATATATTTTAAATCTTCAACTGCGGACCTGTGAAACTGTAATGCGATTAAGTTAACTAACAAGTACCGGTTTCACTCGAAATTGTACCTTATTTGTAAGAAAGTTGCATCAAAAATGGCCAAGTAGATGATCAAAGGAGCGTGCATACTGTCGAGTGGTAATCGAATAACGAGAGTGCTTGCGATCTGAACAGATAATTGTCTCCACTTTTTACAGATTTAAATTTTTTTTTTCTGTTTTTTATATTTTACGTCTTCATTGGAAAAATCTTGTATTTTATAGTACTTAGGTGATAGGATTTACGCATTGTATGAGAATCGGTGGAGAGATCAGTATTAGTGTAGTAGTAGTAGTGTATCCAACGCAATGTTTTTTATATGCAAAAAGTTCACACTTTCAGCATCTAATGCTATTATATAACCTTTAGCATTCTTTGATAATACTGTTTACTAACATAAAAATAATTTTTGATTTCGATTTAGTAATTCCTGAGATTACCGCGCTAAAACAAACAAACGCTTCACCTTTATATTAGTATACTCGTAAAATGTGCTGGATAGCAGAATCCAACGTCACCGCACTTCGCCATACAGTACTAGTTATGGCCAACTGCATTGTAAATTATATATTTATATTATAAATGATTCCCCTGCTGATAAAAAATAAGAAAAGATTAAAATGTAATATTTGTTTTAATTTATAATTGAATGTAAACTATTTACTATTTTGAATACTATTGATGAACACTACTATTGATAGTGAATGGCGAAAGTCAACGTCACTCTCTGTTTACCAGGACGGCGAAATAAAAACCACTGAGTGGAAGTCGAACCCACATTCATAGTGTCTAGGGTTAAATCTCAATTTCAGATTCATCCTATATATTATTATATCTAAGCAAAGAATAAGAAAACTAAACAAGCAACAATATACCACGGGCAATAGGCATTCATATATATGAGTGTGCTTGAAGGAGCTATTTACATTCGCGTAATAAAAGGTGTAGCGGTCACACAGCGTCCGACCGACGTGCTCGTAGGGCTTTGTACGAGAACTAGTTAATAGTTCTGTCGACAAATAGAGACTTATTTTAATAATGTAGAGTAAGGAAATGTATGAGACCATCGTGTCGCAGGGATACAAGTGTGCGACCGGCAACGTGATGTTTGTAGATTCATTTCGCATTCGGGGGAATAAAATATTTAATATTATCATTTCCTCGCTCTGGTAATAGTAACGAGGCAATGCCTCAATAATTCGGCAGAAATTGAGGAACGGAAGTGTCTTAATGGGAGACGGAGTCTCTTAACACTAGGTTCTCTGCTATGTGTGGGATGTAGTGTGCAGCGATAACCAAAGTAAATGTATGTAAGTAAAGGTCGTAGCGTCTAATTGTAGACTGATGGTTCATGGGTTCAATTTCTAGTCTGGAAAAGAACTAAAAATAATAATAAATTAATAATAATAATAAAGAAAACAGTGAGGAGCGAACAGACAGCAAACTGGCTGTTGGTCCGCCGTCCACATCTTATTTTCTTTTAACAAAAAAGACAACAAAAGCGAATTTTATCAAGTATGTTGTTTGTTTAACGCATAAACTTGAATAGTGTAGTAATATTAAAAGTTTTGAAGTAATCCCAGCAAATACAACGAGCGGTCGGTAACTGAGAACTATAAAAGTTCTACAGTTGTCTACTTCGTTACGTCTTCGTTACTATATTTTATGTAACCTACTTTTTTAATGAAATACAGATTTTAAATAAATAAAGAATTTATTTTATTAAGAATAATAGAATAATAGCAAACAGAAGTTTGCTTATAACTTCTGTAAAATGGAATGCTATTCATTCTAGTCTCTGTGTTCTATGTTGAAGTATATTGAAGCATGACATAGCTCTTATTTTTTTACTTACTTGGTTATTTGCTTATTTACTTCAATATTGTGCATTTGTGAACAGGCAGTGAGGCTACTTTATTGTAATTACATTAGAAGTTAAAATTTTCAAATGGATTCAATGTTAGTAAATTAAAAGAACTAAGTCACTTTCTTTTTTTTGCTTTAGGGTAGGCTAATGGAACGTGGGAACCTGATATTAAGACACTTTGCAACGAATTTCCGAGGCATGGCGTGATGAGTGGAGGAAGTAACGCTGCGCTTTACCTCGTTACCAGAGCGAGGAAATGAAACTTTTAAATATTTCATTTCCTCAAGTAAGAATCCAATCCAAAATAATCCACAATATGTCACGTTTACAGTTCGTGCCCCCACGATTGGCCTCATCTTTTCTATAATTATATACATATATTTCTCGAAACTGTAATTCTTTTTCATCTAGTCGACACTTTTATAGACGGGCTCCCACGAACGATAGTCAATATTAGTTATTTACCAAGCGCGACAAAGGTCTTGGAGTCCTTTCATCGCCGCAATTGGATTTGCAGCTGTCTGCGCGAACACTGGGACCTCGCATTTATTGCAAATTGACTGAAAGTACCCGTATCTCTATATATGCAATATATTACGTTTTGATGGTAAAGTATCGAAAGCGAAAACTCGCAATGTTTTTGACGCTCTTTGAAAGTACTGAAAAATGTAGTTTTAATGTTTTTTTTTTTCAAAATAAAAAAAAAGTTATTTTTATGTTTTTTAAACGATGTAATCGAAAACTAACCTTTTTAGTAGTTCAAAACAGCAATATGAGATACTTAATTTTTTACTTTCTATACTTTACCTATTGACTGTCGGTTTGTTGTCGTTGCAATGGTGTCAATGGGTCGTGGCTACAAACAATAGAATTGAAAGAATATTTATCTTTATTTCTTTTTGGCTTCACGCTGCATCCCTCATATAGCAGGCAGTGGGAACCTAGTGTTTAGAGACCCGATTCCTTACTTTATGTACCACATTCGACACATTGCGTTTTGAGCATGGAAACTCAATGCTGTGTTTTATCTTGTAAGAGAGAGGAAAGTAAAAAAATAAGTAATTGCTCCAAGTATATATTAAACCCACAACCATAGAGCTTCTAGTCTAACACTAAGACAAAAGGCACTCAAATTAAAGATAATTATAAATAAATAAACATAAACAACAAACAACAGTTGTGAACGATAAGAATTCGAAAAATAACAAAAAATATATCTTTTGATTAAGGCTTAAAATTTAAAAAAATTATATATAAATAACATTAGAGTTGAAGTTGAAGCATAACTCGAGCTTAAGTAGAGATACCTCTACATATGTACATGCTCTACACTGCTTGAAGCGCGCCCGCTGTCGGGGGCCAGTCAAAAAGCAAATATTGACACTCTCGCACTCGTAACTTGTTTGGAATAAATCCGACGAACATAAAATACGTATACAGGATATAGAGCGATGCCACGTAGGAAGTTTAAACTGTTTATTATAAAAGTGTTATATATAAATATTAAGTACATTTACTATTTTTTCTACAACTTGCAACTATTTTTTAATGTTTTAGGTCGTTTTGGTACAAAGTATGTCATGTCACGACGCTTGTGAGTTCGATTCCAACTCTGAGAAATAAAAAAAAACAATTTTCAATTACTTAGTACCCTGTGACTGCAAATAAATAGTAGAAAATTCAATAATTATTTAATGAATACTATTAAATAATGCATTGGTAATTTAAATGACAATTAAAACGTAACAAACGACTCTAGCGAGGAATATATAACGACGTTACACCCTATTAGCTCTACAAATTGTTCGCAAATTGTTTTATATATGCAAATTATTGTTGTAAATTTCGGTGAGTTTACATTAAGTTTAGATATGTGCCTTAATTGTGTTTATACGGGAAGTAAATAGGAATCTGGTTCCCTAATGATTTTAAGCATTCATTGATGAGAGCAAAGTCTAAGTCTTTAAAGAACACTTTTACCACCAGTTAACTCAAGTTAATGCACCACTCAACACGCAATGCCTCCAAAACTTGCCGGAAAGTGGAGTAGGTACCTAACCTGCTGTGTGCTGGATACAGCGTGATGCTGAAAAAAAAATGTATGTACACGATGCACTTAAAGCGATGGATCTGGGCTTGTCTCTCGTCAGGAGTTATTTTTTCATTTCATCATTTTACTCTATTGCGCATCTCTAACATAAAAATAATTCATTAATTTTTCTTGAGCCTTAATGTTAGATTCCCTCGTGTTACTTGCAGAATACAGTGTGTATCTAAAAGATGCATACATTTGGATATAACATAGATAATTTCAAAAGTACCAATTTATATGTAACAGTGGGCGCGCGCGGCTTCGCCCACTTATTTGGGTGCAAATTAATTAGGGGTAAATTCTAAAAATACCACAAAACACGTGTTCATAAAAATATTTTTAATAGTCTGAATTTAAATTTTTATAAAAATCCGTGGCGATTTAAAGATTTTTCCATATAAACTTTCAACCCCTTATTTGAACGCTTA
>DWAN01001504.1:0-17647 GCA_018230445.1 Heliconius hewitsoni | reverse complement strand
TAGGTAAATATTTCATCTCCTCGAGTGGGGATCGAACCCACAACCAGTCGGTTTTCAGTCACACTTTGTGCCACTGCGCCACGACTGGCCTCTAAACCTGACCTGAGGTCGTGACTTCAAATACATAAGGAAAGATCATGTCGCGTGATGAGATTTAATATGCGTAATACGAGTAGTGAGTTGTTCAAGTTATATAAAAATTATATAAATATTTTTTTAATAACTATGTTTGTTAGGGTTCCCTTCGCTTTGTTGTCCGTCTGTCTGTCTGTCTGTCAACACACTTTATCTCAAGAACGCTTAGAGATATCGAGTTGAAATTCAAACCACAAATAAAAAATATTTCTATATTCACTTTGAAAAAGATATGGCCATTTACATCGCAAAAACGTGTATATCAACACTGTCAAGGAAATCAAAATTCATATTGTACTACCGCATTTATAGGTAGTACTAGTAAAGCTATACATTTGTGCTAAATCCCAAAAAATAATAGCCTTAAAGGGGCCAAAATTTGATATTAAAGTCGCTAGTCCAAGTAAGGTATGAAATGATAGGGCTCTGCAAACTTGAATTTGAGAAAAAGCTCAAAATCTCAATTTTTTTGCGGAACCTTCTTTTTTTAATCTGGTATGACATTTAGTAGACAAATTGTAGTAAGTTTAGTAATTGCAGGTGTTCGTTTTACGTGTTATTGCCTTTTGAAATCTTGAGGCGAAACCTCCCTATTACATATATACTCGTAAGTTACTAAGTACTGGAGAATTCTGTAAAACATTATAAATAGTAAGTAAAAATACATTTAATAATTATTCTCACATAATATTATATACATTATATTGTATAATATGTAAAAATTTTAATTCATTTGTATAACAATATAAATAAATATATTTTTTATACACACATAAATTTAAAATTTATTGCTACAGTTTACAAGACGAAAGTAAAATTTTAATATTCTTTTCAATTTTACAATATCGTATATGGATGGATCAATAAAACTGATGAAAAATGTATATGCATACAACTTTAGGCGCAGTGTTTGCTGCAGCGCCGCTGTTGTGTTTCATTGATTTTTTTATACAGTCCAAGACAAGTGGAATTGATTATAGCGATAAGCAATCAAGTTATAGGCCCGGCTGTTGCTATCATATCATCCTGGGTTCGATTTCCATTATGTTTCCAATGAAATTATGTACAACTAAATGATATATATAAAACTTTGCCTTTTTACACTAAGTGATTAACTGACTGAAATGGGGAACGAAGTGTCTTAGCACTAGGTTCCCTTTGTTTCTCTATGCGACAGCATTCTCTATATTAAATGTTCACGTTCGAGATTTCTTTTTATGTATATATATAATTTGATATATCAAAAAATATTTAACTAGCATAACATATATTTCTCGTATTTCACATAGTCCTAAAAACCACTAACTTTATACTTTGGAATACAACCACGATGATGTACTCCTTATTTATTTTTTAATTATAATTTTGCATATATATGTTGTCAAAGAATTAATTCAGTCGTTTCCCAACTGCCATACAATAGCGTCTATTTCAGTTTCAAATGAGATTTAAATTAATATAAAGTTACGAATCATCATTAATCAGCAGACAATAGTAACATAAAAACTAAGGACGTCAGCGAAGCGAGAGAGACTCCTTCCGCTGCTATAATGTTCTAAACAACTAGTTTGTACTTTATTTAAATAAAATGAGGAGATGAAAATGGAATGGAAATGAAAAGAAGGATTTTGATTTATTAATACTTGACTGTACTATATATAGGCGTAAATATTTTTTATATCTCACGTATGCATAGGTAGTAGATAAGTTGAGGTCAGTCGTGGAGCCGGGGACAAGTGTGCGACTGTAAACGGAACAGGCTGTGGGTTCGATTGCCACTCGCGGAAATGATATTTTTTATATTTTTCATTACCACCACTTAACTCGCAATGCCTACAAAATTAGGTGGAAAATGGGGGACGGCAGTGTGATGTGGTAGTGGGCACGGATTGTCCTAATACCTTTACTTACGGGATACAGCGTGAAACTAAAACAAAACTTCACTGTTCTGAGAAGAGATAAATATAACTAAATTGGATTCATCAGAATTTCTTAAAATTAATGACATAGTTCGACATAAATAGAATGACTAATTAATACCGATGAAAAAAAAACAATGCAGTATACCTGCTACTAAAGCACTTCATTTTTTTTATTACGATTGTTTCCCAAATTTGTTTTTCAGATATATTTGATTTTTTGTTTTCAATAATCAAAAATACTCAATATATCTAGTTTACAAATTTATGCATATTATGATATTACTAATATACAGAATAAAATAAACTGAAGATGAATAAAGCAAAATTGTCGTCCTTCAACAACTGTTATTGTAAATGTGAATTCACTTTCCTTCTTAATAAACCGGTGATTATAAAATTTATTACTTAATAATGCCACTTCAAAAATTCAATGTCATTGCGTGGGTGAGGTAGAGTTGCGCTTGCGCAGGCCTCGTTCTTATATATTTAATACCTACGTTGAATAAATCGAAAAATAATTGCTAAAAAATCATTTTTTACAATTTGTACACAACATTTTGAATGTAATTAATTACTCATGTATAATATAATATGTCAGAAGATGTAAACGTGATTCGTGGCAATTTCAGACAGTATAGCATTGTTTTGTAGAGAAAAAGATTACCTTTAGATTTTAACACTATGAATTTATTATTATATTTATATTTATATTTTCAAATTCTTTTCTTCGGTATTACTGAAATGACTTACAACACTACATCCACTCAAATAAACTTCCTTAGCACACTATCAGACAACGTAGAAACAGACTCAAATTCATATGAAATGAACATTCATCGAAAGTATTTTTTTATTGTATGTCATTACTAAATATCCACATAAAATACGATAAGAGTAGGTCTACTCTTTACTAAACATCCGCAAAAAGTACGAAAAGAGCAACCTAAATTTTAAGCAAAACCAATTGCCAAGAAAGAAAAAAAACCAAGAAGTAGAAGTATACATTAAATTATTTATAAAAATTACAGGAAAATAATAAAAATAATTCTTACATAAAGGTGCGAAATTGTTACATTTATTGCGAGGATGCGCTTAGATAGGTATCTCAATTTTTTTTACTATTTTTTTTATATTTTTATTGGAGTTGTTGCACGACTGAAACAACAAGAACAACTCAACAGCCTATACTACAGAGATAAACGTCAATGTTACACGAATAAGAACTAAATTTTAAACGACATAAAATAGGCCGGGTCTCACAGATCCAATCCCGCTGACGCCGTGTTAATGCCGCGGCTTATAACTTAGCAATCCGCCTGCATCCATATAACTTAGGTATTAGTTTTTATTTATATAATTACTATAGAAAAAGTAGTATTATTGAAAGTAAAAACTTAAACCCGATTTACCGTCTATGAAATACGGTAAACGTCTACATTTGATATATTTCCTTTATGTAATAAAGAGCAATGTCACGGCGTATGGCATTTATCATGTTAAAAATTATTAATGTTGACTTATTTTATGTAACAAACAGTATTTTTTACTTTCATAAGCGTGGTATAACACTTTAAAAATTTAAAAACACTTTTTTTATTGTTTTTATAGTTAGTATCAAAATAATTAAGAATTGATTAAAGTTAATTTTAAAAATCAAAATGACGTATCCGGATTTTTTTAAGCTTCTTTTTAATAAAATTAGACTACAGTAAAGATTTAATTTACATAATAGTCTGTATAGTAGGTAGTTAAACGCAAGAAAGTATAACGTAGAACGTACCGTTGCGCCTGCGCATGTCAACGTGATGTAATTCGTGTTCGCGCAAGGTCGTCTCGCTGCGGAACGACCGGTTTTCTGATGGACAACCGATGTGAAAAGTTGTATTTTTAACCATCCATTTAAAATATGGACATCATTTAAAGATAAGATAAGAAGAAGAAAGAAAAAGAATTTGTATTTTTCATATGCAAGTATATAATTTGAAAAGAAAGAACAGTTTTTATTCTATAAGATGTATAATAATTACGGTTTTAGAAAAAAAATAAAACTATAATTATGGCTTTTAATATTTTAAATATACAAGATTAATTTGTGATAATTTACTTAGTGTAACTACTAATGTACTATTACTTAAGTAAATTATTTTTTAAAGATTTTGTCATCAACTGTACTTCCACAATATATTACGTAGTTCCTTTTCATTTCGATTACGGAAAATGTCATATTTATTCTATAAAAGATGGTCAATAAAGATATAAAAAACACGATGCAATGGATGAGGACGCCGTCAATATGAAGCTCATCATCAACAAAATAACTATAGAAACTTGCTATGTATAAATATATACACATTTGATATATCGTGTATCGTTTGTTCTACTCTTTATAGTGTGTGTGTATTTTGAAGGGGTTGCAAGAAAAACCAAGTGATAATACTATGCCAAATGAAAAAAATGTTTTAAGCTTTTTACACTCCTCTTCGTGTGTTTGCTATAACCAAAGGATTTTATTAAATGACAAAGCCCAATATCTCATTGTGGTGACACTACCAAAAAAATATTCAATACATTTAAGTTAGAGTGATGGCTTTTATTTAAACAGTTTTATTATACTATTATATCTTTCTTTCTATTGCACTATTTGTTAGAAAGGAAAATAGTCTAAAACTCGCTTAGAGAGGTGAAACCTTATAAGCGCTGCGTTCTGAATACCTAATGAGTATTAAGAGTGCACTGTCCATTCTGATTTATGACCAACCACCTGCAATCACTACTTTAATATAATTATGTATTCATTTATTTAATATTTATTTATTTGTATTTATTCTCCAGAATTCGGCGTAAAGTGGAAAAGAGAGTGTCTTAACATTAGGCTCCCTCCTGTTTGTCCTGTTTGCGGGATAGAGCGTGAAACCATGTAGTATAGGGATTGTAAATTAAACGAGTTTAATTTTATTTATCATTTAATTATTTATCTATTTATGGTTTTTATTTATCGCTGTAGCGAAACAAAACAAAATGAAATCATTTCGTTTGATTAACAGTAAAAGGGTTGCCAAAGAAACAATATTTTCTATACGTGTGAAGGAGCATCATTTTATAAATGTATATCGATATTTTTTGCTTCAATTTATATTTAATTACACCCATCCCTTGTAGTTTCAAATCTCAGTGGGGAAAAGTAAATATGCAATATTTCTTTTTTTTCGCTGTGATTACGAGGCAAATATAAAGCAATGCCTCCTAATCGGAAAGTGGAGTGTTTTATTATTACGTTCCCTTTGCCTACCCAGTTATATGCGGCATACACCCTGAAGCTAAATAAAGTTATATCTATTGAAAATATAAATATTGAATTTATATAATTTATGATGTACTATATGTATTATAATCACAATTTCGTGAAAAGCTTATTTATACTAACATAAAATATTGATCTAATTCTTCAGAATTGAAAGTTTTGTCGGGTTCTATTACTTTTGATGATTTCCATGTAGTATCGACCGATGATATTTTTGGCGCTACCGTGGTTTGTGAATAAAGTGACCACGAATTATCAGTTTCAGGATACGCATCTGTTGTGTAATCTTCATATGAATTGTCATATTTTGTACCAACAACTTTAGTAAACATTTGTTTTCCTGAGTTACTATCGTCAAGTACCAATATCGTGTCAGACTTTTGTTTTGATAATGTTCTGTTCAATTCAAACAAATCTGTTACCTTACAGACCTCATCATTTTGTAAAGGACAGTTTATATTAGATTGTAACGGATTTTCACTAGAATAATTGGAGTAAAAATTCGAGAAATTGCTATCCGTATTCATTTCGTATTTCCAATTTACGTTATCAAAAATAATATCATCAAAATTGGAATTTATTATGGAAGACATTTCATCATTGAATCTATCTGCATACGTATTTATTGATTTTTCGGAATATTTAACTATCTTTTCATAATCAGGTTTAAAACATTCTTCTATTGAATGTGATGTGTCTGTATACATTTTTATATTAGGCACTTCAGTACTTTTCAGAAATATATTGTCGGCTACAGACTTTATTATGGATGTCATTTTATTATTAAACTCATTAGCATATAATGTTACATCGTTTTCTGTAGGGATTTGATAAAAAGAATCATCTCCATTGTTCATTAAGTACATATTAGGCGAATCTATAACATTTCGTTCAAATTGTTTGTGATCATTTAATATAATTTTATCGGCTATGTTTCTAAGTACAGCCGACATTTCTTTGTTAAATCTGTCAGTATAAGATTTTACTACATTTTCTGTGTCCTTTAATTTATGATCAGAAGCAACAACTCCGATTTCACTAAAACTACTATTATTGCACTTTTCTTTTGCCGGTAATGCGCTAGAATTTCTATCATTCGAATTATACTTCTTGATGCTTTTGTCTTCTGCAACTGAATAAGACTTATTTTTCACATGGTAATTAGGATGTAAGCTTATTGACTTATTAAAAGATGTTAATTTTGGTTCAGTTGTCTTGCATATAGTTCCTATGTTTTTTATCAATTTAATATTTTCATTGTGTTTTTGTAATGTAGTGTTTTTATTCTGTTGGTTATTTTTTAGCATCGGATTATTCTTTTGAGGATCAGAAAAAGACTTTGTCGAAACCGGAATAGTTTTTCCACGTGTTAAAAGCTTCCTGAAATTGTTAATTAGTTCTTTGCGGGTAAGTGTGTGGTTCAATTTTGGATATGTTGAAGGCTGATCGGAATATAAATTTTTGAAATTATTTGGACAGCTCCAATAATATGGCTTCCACAATTCACTAGCTGACATTGGATACTCAATATCAGGAAAACTTCTAATATCATAATGGCTTGATGATAATGGAAATTCATTTGTATGCCCATTGTCTATAGTTTTCATATCATGGTTATTATAATTTGAATTAATGTAATTTTTTGAATAATTTTTTAAATGAGAATTAGTATTCATTCGAGTCTTAAAACACGATTTGTTTTCAATTTCTTGAAAATTGTAAGGAATGTCAGATATTGAAGCAAAAGGATATTCCGTTTCAGGAAAGTGGAATTTTCTACAAATCGGTTCGGTATTGATTATTTGATCTGATTGCAATGCGTTAGTTATATAGGTTTTTGGATAACTGTTGCCTCTAAAATTAAATTGCTCGTAAGAATATGGTAAGCAAAATATTAGTTCTGTCTGCAATTGAAAAAATAACAATGTTATACAACTTGAAGTAATTAAAATTATTAAGAATTAAATATAAAGTAAATAAAAAATTGACATAACAAAAAACATCATATCTTGCGATCATAAAATTTACAATAATTATTGGCACAAAAAATTTAATAGGCAATTTATTAATAATAATAATTTTACTATAAATTGCGCGAATCTAACAACACAAATAGTCAATCATAAGATATACCTGTAAAATTGTTGACACAAAAACTATAATTTTACCATCGAATATCATGATCACATATTAAAAAATATATATAAAACTAGTTTTGTATTAAACACTTATTAAAAGAATAATTACATTACGCGTGATGTTTCGTTTTTAAGATAAAACTTATCTTTATATCTAGAAAGTCTATGCGTAAAAATTACGTAATTCAGTTATTTCAAAATAAGGTACACGTTAAATTTAATTGATTAGAATATCATTTGATATTCAAAAATTGTTTCTTTCTACGCCTTTGGACATATCTATATAAGTAAAATATGTATATTTTGGTGTAGCTTGATAATACACAGTTTAATTACTAAAATCAAAATATGTCAATTAAAAACTTAATTTATAATTTCGCTATACCCGATAACTTGTGACGTGTTTGTTTTTAATTTAATAAGTATACCTTGAATGTTAAAACTTTCTATTACTTTCTATTTCTTTTCTTTATTTCTTTTAATTGTACAGAAGAAATAATGAAAATAAATACGTAATGAATTACCATACATTTGATTGTTATTATTAGAAATATGTGGTTCCTAATCTTTATAAATATTTTCGTTGCTTACATTCTCACTTGAGACGTTTGTTTGGTTTATAATTGGTATTTCTATGAAATTTGTTACTTGTTCCTTGTATGGAGACGTTGTATCATTCATTTCGCAAATAGAATCAAGAGAAATAATCATATCAAGAAAAAAATCGTCACTATCATCTTGTGGTCCTGGACCATCGTTGTTAATATCTGTGCAATTAGTGTCATAATCATTATATGTATCGTTTTCTAAAATGCTTAAGATTTCTTCCGGATTTGAGCCTGTTTCATTGAATGCCAAATAACCTATGGTATTATTACTACAATTGATTTTTGAAATCATATTTAAGGATTCTTCTAATGAAAATTCTTCTGTAGGTTTTATTAAAATATTACTTATAACATTTTCACTCTCTAAACATCCCACTGGCAAAGGTGGTAGCGTTTCATTTAAATCCATCTCAATTACTTTATTTGATGTTAAATTATGGTTATTAAAGAAAATATTTTGTCTTGTAAGGTCAATATTCTTAGGATCTAAGTCTTTTTTCAATAAATCCTTATTTGTTTCATTTATAAAGTTCATTTCTGAGTCCAGTGTATTGTCCTGAATAACTTCTGGACTTTTTAAATCACAAATTGTATTATGAATTTCGTATATTTTTTCTTGGATTGGTATTTCCATTTCCTCCGAAAAATTACCATCTTCATCAGATATATCTTTTAAGGCGTTTTCAACATGTGAATAAGCTGCGTTTTCTTGTACACCAGTCACTCTGTCACTTTGATTAGCATATGTAGAGCATGAAAGACATGTATTATGTCTGTTTGTCATAAATTTGTCTTCAAATATTTTATTAGTATTCTCGTTTGATAGTTCTGATATAATTTCGTCATTATCCTCATTTTCCTTAGAATTGGGCTCACTAGAAGTATTTCTATCATTTTCTATACCAGATTCAAAATTTTCCTGTGACTCCGAGATATTTTTTAAAATAATATTATTTTTATTTTTACTATCTCCTGTCTTAGAACTTACTAACTTGTAGGAAGATTTGACGTCATCTGAAAAGGGACCCAAAACCTGATCTTGCGCATTTACTCTGTAAAAGAATGGTTGAGCAACATCTAAAATACTGGTAGGATAAATAACACCTGGAAAATAATTTTCGTTTGTAATTTTTGTCGCATCGGATGTTAACTCATTCGAAATTTGTTTGGTTGTTTGAATATGGCGATACGCTGGTGTCGCTGCCGATCCTTTGGTATATATTTCATCAGGTAAATAAATACACCAAATGAGCTAAAACAATTTTTATAGTAAGAAAAAAAAAGTTTTGAGTTATTAAAATAAGTATATATAATTAAAATTATTGCCACTTACTTCAAGTATAACTAAGTGCACTAAATAACTAAAAATCATTGCGTTCTATATTATATTGCATATGTTTGTTTTTATAGTAATTCTTTTATGAGCGAAAATAGTGATATCTTGATATAAAATTAAATCTAGAACAGATTGAAGTATAATTAGTTTATTTTGTCTGTTACAAAACTACGATAACTACTTTACAGGATCCCTATTATAGCAACTAACAAAATAATCGATTTCTTTAGTGATTTTATACTAATACCTAAAATAACATTACAAAACTTTTTCTATGATAGGTATGTAATGTATATTAGAAGTAATACTCGGTAACACATTATCACAATAATTATCTTATCACTACCCTATTACAAATATAAAATATCAAATTCACGAAACAATAGCAAAAATGTTAGCATGTTATGTTTTAATTTTATTGCTAATATTCTTGATATAATGTATATACAATATGTTGAGCAAATTTTAAACACACTTTATTTTTGGGGACATAATATCTTAATCGAAAAGTATCGAATAAAATAACAATTACTGAAATTTGCATAAATCTGATATTTATTGTTCATACGTAATATGTACACAAAAGTAATTTCTAGCATCGTCCACAGCCGCCACATCCGCATCCGCCGCCTCCTGCATAAGGTATCGGCAGTGGCTGTGCATATCCTCCGAAACCACCACCAAAATCACCTCTTCCACATAGAGCCAAGAGGAGTATGGGGAGTATCATTTCCCAGTCGTCGTCATCGTCGTAACCATAAGGACCGGGAAATCCAAAGCCGCCGTAATTCCCAAAGAACTGACACTGTGCCCAGTGACACTGAAAGAACATTTTTAACACATGAAACACTCCTTTGCATTGCACAGTCGAGTTTAAAAATGGATGGTACAAGAATTCAGTTTTACCGATTTCTATTCAGAATATATTGTTATTATTAATATTATAATCAAATCAGGAAAAGGGGAAACTATCTTTGGCTTTATATTACATGTAATTATATATTTTGTCATGAGTTAATCAGTGGATTAGTTACAATATTGAAAAAAATCTTGATATTTTTAAAATTATTGTAATGAAATAAAAACTTTCTCTATTTCTTACCTTTAGAATGAAAAGCAAAGCCAACACAAGGACGACTTTCTTAGAAGCCATTTTGATCGTTTGTTTAGGATTTTACAAACGACTGCTTTTATATACATCATTAATATGTAGTATCACATTTAATAATATTGACCAATATACTATGGGTTTCGCAACTAGGAAATATGGCAATTAGGGCACGTAGGATGATGCCCTTGGACCTAATGCTAGCAATGTTTATATTTTTATATACACATGTTTGAGCGCTTACGATATTAACTGTCAATAAGTATTGTAAGCTCTACTCTGTGAAAGCAATCAAAAAAAAAAAAATCTTTCCTAAATAAATAATACAATGTAAAATAATAGTAATTCAAAGTAATTTGAAGTAAACTTTGAATAAAACTTGCCTTTAACTATCACTACTAACTAAATGAAAAATCTAAATTTATATCCGTTTATGAGGAAAAACGTTTTTTTTTTTTAATTTTTTTTACCCAAGTTATGTCCGGTTACGCTTAGTTTCCACACTGATTTGCTTTAGTCCAATTTCCATGGACACTGATAAAGTATTACTCACACAAAATGGAAGCCAAGTGCTTTACGTAATCAAAAAAGGAAAATTATAATCAAATAGACGTTACGAGAAAAAGTTGCAACCTAAACAATTTAACATTTTATCTTTAGTATAATCATGATTGACAGAGTCTATTAGATAAAATATTTCAAAATACATCTATAATATTGGGTATATAGATTTTTTAAAATTTTTATTTCATTAAAGCAAATCTGAAGAATACACTATTGTAAATTTTTCTTTTTTTTTTGTCCTTCATCTTATTGTCAAAAAATAACTTAAAAAAGTGCTAATTTATTAACTCTAGTATCGTAGTCTAACATCATAGTGTAACATATATGTTAATTAATTATTATTTATTGCTAACTTTCTTAATAGATAAATGGAACCTTATTTATCATCGCTGATAAATTATCTTTTTTAAAACCAATCGAATGTTTAAAAGGATTTCTCTGTTTCTACGATAGGAGCCAGTAATATATATAGTTGATTAAGTAGCTTAAAGTTGTCATCACAAATACGACATATTTTTATTTATTTGCTATATTAATTTTAGCTTATTTATTGACGCCCGGCTGCAAGCATCAAATCTGAAAGTGAATACAAAATAACTCTTGTTTACATATATTGTATTAAATTATTGAAGTTAAATAGATAAATTTATCGGATAATTCTAAATTTAATTTTATTTTTTTTGCGCAAAAGTGGCTTGATGTGATATATTGTATTAAAACATACAATCTGTATACATACATAAGTTGTCAATTATTATTTCTTATTATCTTATAGTTAAACAATCATTTGTATAGTATGTCTAGAGAAATTTTATGCAATAAAAAAAGGAATTTTATTTATGAATTTATTTATTTTCTTTTGCATTATAATATATATATGAAATATAATATTCAATCGATTATAAAAAAAACAATAACCTCTTATCAAAAGCAGATTTTTTTCAAAATATTTATATTACTCTATTAGTTACAGCAACCGCCACATTTATGCTTCATGCTGCCACATTTATGACAGCTGCAATCTGAATTAGAACAGCGATTGCCTGAACGACATTTTTGTTTGTTTCGTCTTTTCTTTCCGGAATCACAGCAACTGTCACAGTTGAAGTCATAATCATAATAGGAATTATCACAATTTTTACAATTACATCCTTTATTGTTACAACCGCAGCTTGAAATGCCACCACAATCGAAGTCGTTATCGAAATCATATTTGTCATAAGACATAGGAACAGGATATGGAATGTATACAGGTCCGTCGTTTCCTCCGTTATTTCCTCTTAAAGAAGCGATAGTCGATATAACATCTAGCATATCCCATTCATCGTCATCATCATCATCACCATCGACAACAATAACAATTGGTTGTTGTGTTCTATCCGGATACGAGCTATACAGTTGTTGTAAATAGTCGTAGCCAGGCCCTGAATATGAAGGATATCCATACGCTCCATATGGGTTGTAAGCAGATTGACTGTATGCATATTGCGAGTATGGATCCAAGCAAGACCCAGTATAACCATAATACTGACAGTAGGCTGCCTTAAAAATAAGTAAATTTATAAGATTTTATTATCATTACAAATTTTAAAATATATTAATAAACTTTATATTTACCGTCATCCATAGCAACAGTATTTGGATAGCAATTAAGAGCATGTCTCCTTTATTACAGGTGGTCGGTGTATAGGAGAAAAAAATCGAAGTATTCAGTTTATATTCCCGTTTTTATATTTATTTTACCTAGTTTTTTAATGCTGTTTCACCATAGGTCTCGCAATGCAATTATTTACATATAAAAACATAATACAAATGGAATAAAAATTTTTCCAAGTAATTACAGAAATATCTCTTATAATAATTAGGAAACATTTTGTTACAAATTATAGAAAATAAAATCGCTTATTTATTATGAAAAATTTATTTGCAGTTGTCAGCTCTAATTACTAAGTTAATTTCATTGCCATTCCCGTTGTTACCGCAAGCTTGCAGTGTTGGAATGTCACAAGAACACCCATCATCTGGTGTGGTAAATGCATTTCCATCAGTATATCCAAATGTTAACCCTGAATTTGGATAATTCGTTGGAACCGGGAAGGGATAGGGGACATAAGTAACTTTGTTGCCACAACCATCATTATATCCACAATCACAGTCGTCCTGATATCCACCGGAACCACCGTCACATCCACAACCACATCCACATCCACCACCACATCCGCATCCACCTCCACATCCACCACCACATCCGCATCCACCTCCACATCCCCCGCCATATCCTCCGCCATATCCCCCATAACCATACGGAGAATAGCCATAGTTCCCTCCCCATCTGTTCCTCATGGCAAATATAAGGAAATATAGAAGATGATGCCAATTATTATCGTCGTCATTGCAGTAGATAGGCACAGGGTGAGGTATAAAAGGACCACTTAGGCCATTAAAATCGTTGAATCCATTAAAACTATTGAAATCACTGAAATCATTGTAACTAGGGAAGCTAGGAACTGTAGGTGCTACAGGTTCAGGGACTGACTCGACAGGAGATATAAGAGGTTTAATGATAGCTGGTATAACGAACTGTCCAGCTGGCTGAATATACGAAGTAGTCGAAAGTGTTGCTGGTGGAGAGATGAATTCCACTCGTTGAGCAAAGACATCTAGTTTCTGAAATTAATTATTAATTTTAAATTAACAATAAATATATGATGAACATACAATATTTACACTAAAGGAGCGATTTTTTTATGTACCTTTGAGAACAATAAAAATATCATCAAAAATATTCGAGGCCACATGTTGGTGTAATTAAATGCAGTATATTATTGCACTTCTTATATACACAATGGATTTCAAAATATAGGTTAAAAGGTAATTTCACATGATGTAACTGAAGTATTTAAGGTCATAAGCACGTTTTAATTAAAGCATTAATACGAAAATACATCTCACCCTATGTGGAGGATGGTTAAATAAATAAAACAATTTTTGTAATATGGGCTTAATTGTTTATCGAAACCTAATTGAAAACACAAAATTTATTATTTTCACAATAATAAAAGTAATATTTTAAAACATAAAGATACATTAACAATTTACTATTGGGCTATTAATAGGAATTGGTACGGGATAAGGGATCGGTATAGTGTTGCTGCCAGAATTGCAGTTGCATCCCCCGTTACACCCTCCACACCCACAGCCGCCACCGTATCCACCACCCCATCCTCCAAATCCACCATAACCTCCAAATCCACCATCAGCTAACAACAAAAGCAGTATTGGCAAGATGCAGTGCCAATCGTCATCGTCGTTGTTACCCATATAAACTGGATATGGTACATGCTGCCCATACCCAGGGAACTGACACTGGACGAATATTATCTGTAAAATATATAGAATTTCATAGATTAATTTGAATTATGGTTATCCCTATGTAGGTATTTATTATTTTTACAATTTGTGGAAATTATGGGGGCATATCTTCACATCTTCAAAATTCTTCTTTATTACAGATTTTATAGGCAAGCAATTTGAAATGAAACCAACGTAAAATATTATATTATGTATGCGTTTTAGAAAAATATATTTTTTTTATAGAAAAGCGAACCTGGCCTTACATTAACGTTAGCAAAAAAGAGAACGAAGCTAAACCACCATAAAGTAGACATATCTATTTAATTTAAACAAAACTTCTTGAAAGCACTCATTTATATTGTTTTTTTATCTGATTTTGAAACCATATTATAAGTTGAAATGTGTTAAATAATGAAATGCAACTTGAGGTATTTCTTATCATATTACCTCATATGTTATCCCTTAGCATTACGAAAAATATAACAGGAAATACGTTATATTATGTTACTTCAGATTGAGCTTTGATAATGTTACAAGCACTTACTGATAATGTTACAAAGGCTTTATTTTATAAATAGTTGGCTGCTTAGACTGATTTTGTTAATTTGTTAAATATTATAAAAATAAAATGTTCCACGACTCCATTTCTCACGCGAATTGCAAGAAATTGAAACTAATTCAGGAATCTTTTCAGAAATTTCTTTCTTTTTTTTAAAATATCATTCTTTTCCTTTACTTGAAAAATAAATAAATCAGCTTCACGCTGTATTCCACACTCGGCAGGGTAGAGTAGAGTGAACCTATTTTCTGCCGAATTCTGGATGCATTGCATGTTAAGTGACGGAACCCTAATCCGCGTTTTCCTTCGTTACCAGATTAAAAATATTAAATATTTTATTTCCTAAAATGGGAATCGAACTCATAACTTGTCGCGTTTACAGTTGCATGCACATGCATTGTGCCCTTGCTAATGCAAATACTAAATACTTGAACTAGCTTGGCTTTAATACCAACTTTTGCCCCTTCTTTAAGGCTTTTATTTTTCAAGATTTATTCAAAAATGTATAGTTTTCAGATTCCTCTACAGCTAGTACTAGTTCCAAATCTGAACTAATACTATCTGTCAAATTTCATTATTCTAGGTGAAGTGGATGTACCCTATTAATTTTAATTCTATTTATAGTGTCCATTTTTTGCTATTTAAGGCTTTATTAGGGCAACTCGATATTTCCAAGCGTTCCTGAGATAAAGGCTCTTGACAGACAGACAGACAGACGGACGGAGAACATAGTGATCTTATTGAAAGCTTTTTTTTTCTTAAATGGTATGGAACCCTAAAAATACAGTCGAATTGAGAACCCTTAACAGAGGTTGGTTAAATGGGTTAGAAATTATAAATGAATTTCTCATCATGTCCACTTTTTTTAATCTGAGTATCTTTGTTTCCATATTTCTTGATTACAAGATTATTAACATTGTATCGTTAAACTATATTAATTAATAGTTTATAATTAACAATTATAAACTATTAATTGTTAATTTAAAATCCTCCATTCCCGGCGAAAAGCACTAAGAGAAATGGAAGAATGTCCTTTAAGTCGTTGTCCCTGCTCTTATACGGATAGGGCACAGGAACGGGTGTTGGTACGGGTACCACAGGTGGTCGCAACCCACAGCCACCACCATAGCTGCACATACCACCTTCTGTAACCTTGATAATAAAAAAATAAAAATATAAAATGAAATACTTTTCCTAAAAAGCTAAATCTGATTACGTGTATAAATCATGACCTGCTCTTGAGTAGAAGATTCATCATCATTCTGAGAAGATTTAAATATATTTTTAAGGTGTATGTAGAGTAGGTGCATAGTTTAATTTTTCTATTCTGGATTTAACAGTAGATACAAATTAAAAGTAGTTGGTGTAGTAGCCATGGCCATAGAGGCTATACATCACTTTATAAATGTATCTAAATATTTCATATTTTATCTATAAAACAGCTTGGTAATAAACAAAATTGCTTCATCGTTTATAACAGATTCCGGAAAATATTTAGAAAATGTCTACCAAACATACTTTGGGTACAAGGTCGCGTTTTCAGAGCGATCAAATGAAACTAAGTAATTGATATAGGAAAATAAATTTGGAGCTCGTTGAACTTTGAGAAGCTTACGAAATACAATTCCAATTTTAAAATGAAATATTACTTTGATCTTCATTGAAATTATGTGATCCTACAATATGGCTATTATATGTATTATTATGAATATGGTATCAAAATATTTATAAAATGATGAGGCCAGTCGTGGCGCAGGGACACCAGCGTGTCTGTAACCGCAGGTTGTCGGTTCGATTCCCAATTGAGGAAATGAAATATTGAATATTTTCTTCGCCCTAGTATCGAGGCTAAGCGCGGCGTTGAGTTCCACCACTTAAAACGCAATGCCTCCAGAATTCAGCGGAAAGTGGGGAGCGGATACAGCCTGCAGCTGAATAATAAATATTGAAAAATATAAATGTCATCAGGAAAGTGGAACGGGTGTCTTAATGGGAACGGAGTGTCTAAACATTGGGTTCCCTCTGTGCATGAAGCTAAAAAAGAAATAATATTATTTTAAGATAAATTAATAAACATTTTAAAACTTACATTAAATAAAAAAAGGGCGATGAATGAACAAATCCATGTGATTGACGACATTGTGCCTAAGCTACTGTGATTATTACACAACGGGATAGTAACCTTTATACTATAATTTTATCACGAAAATTTGAAATTGTCACACAGGTGTTTGATTTAAAACAAAGCCATAACAATAAATGACTCATTTTTACAAAAATATTAACGTCTCGAGCATTACTGACGTATCCTTTCGTGATAATTACAAGTATATACGAGTACATTACATGTTATTTTCTTTTCTTAAAACTATATCACTTGATTCGACCGATGACTAACTTAAATAAAATAAATAAATTTATATTTTTTTTATGTACTTTATATAGTAGGATCAATAGGTTTAAAATAATATAATATAAGTAGATATATTGTATACGATACATTTAATTTTTTCTTAATGCTTATTACTATCATTACAATAACACAATACTTCTTAAATTACTGTTATTTGGCATTTATATTCTTTTCTTTATTCCTGTTCATCAGAAAATTCGTCATAATCT
>DWAN01001503.1:0-17652 GCA_018230445.1 Heliconius hewitsoni | reverse complement strand
CTTGTTACAACTTATGTTGTTAGCATCTCTGTAGGGAGATTTTTACAAATTTCCGGTACCCAAAGATAATTACTAAGAATTATCGTTTTTAAATGTTTTTAAACATTTTAAAAGTGTTATTCCATACTTAGGAAAGAAAAATACTTTTTTAGAAAACGTATAAAAATTTGAACGTAGCGTAACTCCAACCCGCGCCTCCTGGAAACCAACCAGGCGCTCCGATAATATGTATCTTAGAATATGGACAGTAGAGATAAAGTCCTTCTTTCTTCTATTCCATGAAAATATAATCAGATTATTCAATTCAAATTCACACAAATTCAATTAAAAAATATCATATTATTACTACATATTACACATATATGTTTCAGGTAACAGCTATGAGGGAGAAAAATCTAGATCTAATGCGTCAGGACATCGTGAGTGTATTGAAGAATTCGTCGCTAGCGTTTGTAAGGGAACTGGTTGGGGTGGACCCCGTCGCTGTATTCAGATGGGCCATAGTGCGTGCTTTCTTCAGGTAATTTCTTTATTTCTTTATAATGATATTCTACTTTTATGGTGAAAAAACAAACTGTAAGCGTCACCATCAGCGTCGCGCTTTGTCTTATTACCAAAGCGAGGAAAAAATATTTTTTAAATAAAAAACAAACCCACAACCAAAGTTTTACATGCAATCGCTGCGCCATGACTGATAAAAAAGTTAATGTTCCAATTGTGTTCTTATTTTCAGAGGGTACTTCGCTTTCTTAGAAGCTGGTAGGCGTCATAGGGTCAACAGAGTGGACGGAGCATCTAGAGTACAAAGGGCTTCGATACACGCACCAAATGACAGCATCATCAGGTAACGACAGTGTCCAAACAATAATAAAACTTTATTTTTTAAATATTGTACCCAAATTGCATCGACAATAAACAAAAATCGCTTCTGTCTACAGTTAACCAATTATTTACGAACATGTGACTTATTAACATAATATATGAAGCATGAATAAATACTATATGAATTTGTCACTCCCTAAAGATTTATATTGAATTTTATATTACAGTGTAAACTCTATGTAACGACACTGAAGGGCCTGCGTATTTTATGTGTATATATAGATAAATAGTACAGTCGTTAAATATGATAGAAAATTGCAATTATTACGAAAACCAATGTAACAAAAACCGAATAGTAAAAGTAAAATGTAATTATTTTTTTATGCATATGATATGTATTCATATACATACATAATTAGTATTTATTTGAAATGTGTGTAATCAAAATATGGAAACCAAAAGATTCTTAGTGTTATTGATACATACGATGTCGAGAAGTTGAGTTTTTTTTTTTGTTATTAAGAAATTCTGTAATATTATATACTGTTTAGGTTAATATCAAAACCAAACAACAAAAATCATAGGGATTTCAATACTTCATCGAGTTTGTCGTTAAAACGAATGGCGTTATATAGAGTTTACACAGTACATAATATAAGCTTCGCTAATATTGTATTGTGACGTAATGATATGTCTCTGCTCAGCCAACTGGCGACAGTATCGTCAATCAATCTCGCAATCAACCGAATTGCGTAAGTCACCGTTTATGGCATGCTTCAGTTATATATGCACTCGCATGTTGATGTCCATGTTTTGTTTAATATCAATTTTATTGTCATCTGTGTTAGTTCTAAGGCTGTGTTTATAATTATAAATGCAAGACAATATTAAAATTTAATGGCAAAATATATTAGTAAATTTATGTTTGGAATAAACGTAAATACAGCCTAACATTTCAGCTCAAACATCTCACTGTTAGTGTTGTTGTAACTAATCGTTATAGTCTCATGTCACACGGTCATGCATGTATTTTGATGACGGCACATAGTCAATGTGGGTTTTTTATATTTGTATTAGTTTTTTGTTATATATGTTTGTGTTCGCTCGTATTCATAAAAAAAAATAAACATTGTAGTTTTTTTAAAATGTTGTTTATTATCTGTTCAAAAGCTAAAGATTATGTATACGAGTATAATAGTCCGGTATTCATATAGAGAACATATGTAAATTAGATAAAAAAATGCACTATCAACAAACTATAAACACATTTAATAATTTTTCATTGTGGCTCGTGCGACACAAAGTGCCCTCGCAATCGCTGCAATCTGAAAAGACCCCATTTGTGCTCGCATAAAGACTCATATAACAGGCGTGTTACACCTTCCTCTCCTCTTTCCACCCGGTTGCGCTGTAAAGACCATCCTAGGTCAACGGCAATTTTGTCCTTAAATTTTCGACAAGGAACTTTAGAGAACTATAAACAAGTTTAATGCACAGTTAATTTTTCTTCGTCGTGCCACACTTAATTATTAGCAAAAAAAGTATAGTACAGTGATCGTGTGACACAAAGTTAGTAAGAGTCTCCTGTGAGAGCCGGACTATAGCGACTATAGCTCAGTGTGGCCGCTAGGGCGAGCAGGGCGCGGGGGGCGCGGCCCTACCGCGTGGCGGAGACGCGCACGCGCCGCGCCGAGCGCGACCACGAGCGCTTCGACGACGCCGACGTGCTGCAGCGCGCCAGCCAGATCGTCATGTACGCCCACCACGCCTCTCACTGCCTTGTGCTTGCTCTGCCGGTCGTTGGGTGTTCTGTGGGTGGTGGCTCTTTGTTTATAATTTTCCTCGCATTGTTTCCTAACGACGACGCCGACGTACTGCAGCGCGCCAGCCTGTTGTCCGTCTTGTGCTTCACGCATGCTGAGGCTCGCTCGTATGTCCGTGCCGTACATGAGTTAATGGATAAGTCAACTTGCTTGTATATATACGTTTTTTTATCATAATTAGCTCGTTCGAACTCTTAAATAAGAATGAATTATTATTTATTTATATTTTCATTTCTTCCGCCACTCCACAGGCAATACCTCAAAAATTCGATGGAAAGTTGGGAACAGAGTGCATTAACACTAGATTTCCTCTGCCCTCTTCCTGAAAAAAAAACTCTTAAAAAAAGAGCCGACTCATAGGAAAGATTATTTAAAAATGTATAAGTTTGTCTTCTGCAGTAAAATAGAACTAACACTTTCGTGTGTGGAATATACACGTATAAATAAAACAATCCTAATTATGATTTAAAAAAATATGTATGCAAGTTTATTTATTAGCTTATTCGAGCCTAGTATGCGCTATCATATATCATGTATTGCGCTATCATATATTTTCGTTTGATAAATTTTGGGCTTAATCAGTTGTTGGGTATTCTGTGACAGTGGTGGATGGTGATTTGATTATAATTTTCCTCATTTTGTTTTCTAATTATTTTTTATATGGGATTCTGTTTTTTTTTTTTATTTATATATATTTTTTGTATTATTTTAATAAAAGAAAAAAATATCAGACTAATATAAATCACAGCTTTTTTATTCGGCAAATATTTCAATTAAGATTTCTAATTTTGCATGTTTTACGGTGGTTGGGATTCGACACAACGATTGCCAAAAATCTAAAAAAAAATATGGATTCACAGGAAAAACAAATCGTTCAGACCTAGAGAGCGTGCTAAGAAAGGCTTAAAAAACTTGCAAAGCGTGAAAACGCTAGCGGGACGTACGGCCGCGCCCGCTGGGAAACGGAAACAACCGCTCACAGTGGCAGCACAGTTCCAACACTCACTTGCCGCACTCATGGAGACTCTGAATCAAGCCAATCCTTTCTTCATAAGGTATATTTGTCATACAATATATTATTGAGATCAGTCGTGACACACTACACAAGTGTGTCACGACTGTGTGACTGTGTGTGTGTGTACAAGTGTGTGACTGTAAACGCGATTGGTTGTGGATTCCATCTACACTCAAGGAAATGAAATTAAATTTATATTTTCATTACGCTCGCTCCGATGTTGAGGCAAAACACGGCGTTGAGTTCTACTACTCAACACGCAATGCTTTCAGAATTCGACAGATTATAGGGAAAGGAGTGCTTGAACACTGGGTTCCCTCAACCTACCTTGAAGTGTGTGTGTGTATGTGAATGTTAGGATAGCATAACGAGTAACGAAAATATATTGTCACAACACTGCGTTGTCTGTTTTAAATCGAATTCGAGATATTGCATGTCGAATGATAAAATTTAATACCATGCTTCACCCTTTTCACCTGGGCCATTTTTTAAAAGGTATATTTTTTTATTTTTCAGGTGTATAAAATCAAATAGCGATAAAGTACCAAATGTATTCGACGAGGAGACGGTTCAACGCCAACTACGTTATACGGGGATGTTGGAAACTGTTAGAATCAGGCAGGCCGGATACAACGTGCGGCTCACGTACGAAGAATTCATTCAGCTATACAGGATACTCTTGCCCAAAGGACTTCTAAGTTCACAGACGGACGTACGACATTTCTTAGCCACTTTAAATCTCGATAGAGATAATTATCAAGTAGGTTAGTATGGCTTGAAATGATGACTTGAAATGTTTTATGAGCCTTATGAACATTTTAATGTTTGTTGATACTAACAAGCACTTCTTGATCTAGTCGAGTAAACTATACGATCGCCTATCATTCTATTCTAAACGCATTTTATTCTAAACACACAAAAAATGTCGTAGTAATAGTTATATGACTGTAAACTTAATATGTTTGTGTATTTTTTTTCCTTGCTCCTGGTAATAAAAATAGACAGCGCAAAATTGAGTTTCGCCATTTAACAAGTAATATTTCGTTATGCGAAAAGTGAGAGGTGGAGGATATTTATTTTACTGCCTACGCTATGTATATGGGATACAGTGTGAAGTTAAAAAAAAACAATAATTGTAAAAATCATTTCAATGTCTTCTAGGTGCTACAAAAATCTTCATGCGTGAAAGTGAACAGACGAAACTTGAGTACAGACTGCATCAGCAGATAATGGCATCCATTATTACTATCCAGAGATGGTTCAGGGCGGTTTTGGAAAGGCGGCGTTTCTTGGCACTACGAAGAGCATCGCTTGTACTTCAGGGTTATTGCAGGTATACACGGCGATGTTTATATTTAATTAGTTTAGTTGAGAACTGGCCATTATCAATGATTATTTTAAGACATAAATATATCTTATTACTAAATTGTGTGTATGATGTGATTTTCATGCAATTTAGGACCTGTATATAGCTAATTAATTTATTTATTATTATTTATATTGTTAGTATTTTTAATAGTTCCAAAACATTGTCAATTTACAGACAATGGTTGATAATGCGACAAGCTATCAAATGTGAAGCGGCCGTCAAACTGCAAGCGTGGTTCCGAGGCGCTCGCGTCCGTCGTTGGTACGTGCGGTTGAAGGATGCCACTATGCGCTTCCAGGCGGCGGCCCGCGGGTACTTACTGAGGAAAGCCTTGCCGGAGATAAGGAAACGAGTGCCGGTTAAAGCTAAGGTATGTAATAAGGATTGCATATTTTTAATGCTTTGCGTTGTAGTAGGCAGAAGGAATCTAGACCTGCACTTCGCTCAATTTTAAGACATTTGTTGAGTGGCGGAACTCAATGCCGCGCTTGGCTTATTAAGAGAGGAAGAAAGTGTAAAAATGAAATCGTATCCACAACCGATGGGTTTATATTCGAACTCTGTGCTGCTGGGCCACGAATTTTTTTACGTGTTGAAAATATATTAAAAAAAAATAAAACAAATCTCAAACATGATTCAATTTCAGTTAAAATGTAAATTTACAATATTTCCCAACATGTTAAATATATATTTTTTAAATTATTATTTCGTTTATTACACATACCTACACTAAACAAAATTATATATAAACATTTTGACAAACACGCATGATTAACAAACTAATATCATTTCCCTTTGAATCTAGCAGTGTGCTAATAAATGTAATTAATAAAAAAGGAAACTGTTGTGAAGCACACCTGTATATATATACATATAGTTGTCCGTGTGTGTTGACAGCATGAGAATAAAGCGCCGCCCACCGACGAAGTATACAAGATCAGGAAGCCCAATATAGAACAACTAAAGAATATTATAGATATACAATTGTAAGTAAATGTTTAGATTTATATTTTGTAATCAAAAATATTTAAGCAAATACTGATTGGATATTGGTTACTATTTATAGTATTTTTTTTTATTTTTTACCCATTTAACAGAATTGTTGCATGTTACATTGAATGTGATAATTTGTTTCATACACGTGTCACACATTTGTTTCGCATCATGTTCAGACACACAATTTTCTTATTTATGATACCATACTTTTTTATGCAATAAAATAACGTTTTATTTATTTAAGTTATAAATATGAATTAAATCATACAATTATGAATTGCATATTACAGGAACATGCTCATACAAGAGGAGGCGGAAAAAACGCGACAGTTACGTGCTACTCAGTCTTTGCCTTTAGCAAGGTAATATAAAACTGAAGTTTATTTCAAATACTAAAAACACAAAATATGTATATAAAAAAAATGTTGAAATTGAGAACAAAGAACCAAAATTGATAATAAATAACCCTAATATTTTTTCCAAACAAATTCTGCTACTATAAATTGCCTCAAATTTAGCTCCGTTTAAATTAGCAGAATATATCAGTCTATAAACTTATATTATTGCAATCATTGTGCAAAAAAATTATTTTTAATTATTTTTTTTCTATAGCTTGGAAATAAAACGAGATAGCTTATTAGAAAGTTCAACAGCCCAGACCTATAATAAAAGAAGAGTTTCTAAAACACAGAACATCACAGAATTACCTCTGAAACTGTCTAATCCAAGGTAATATTTCTAGTAATACATTTTATAAGGTAATAATACATTTTATTTTCAGTGTTATCATACCTCCTATTAATATAATAGATGTAAAAGTTTGTGAGGATAGATGTTGGTTCCACTTTCACGCTAAAACTACTAAACGGATTTAGATGAAACTTTACAGTAATATAGTTTTTTTATTATTACAATAAATACGTTATTAAGCACTTATGAACAACTATTCAGTGTACTTTACTGACAGACCGATCAATTTTCAATTCACACTCAAAAAAACCAAAAGTATTAAAGTTTGGTTTTTGTCAAGAAAAATGCAGGAAAAAAAAGAAAAGCACGGACGACGAAAGTTTAATGGGAACAGCAATTTAAAAAAAAGAAGAAACAATTTTTTTGATACAATAACAGTGTTTTGCTTTTTTTTTAATTATAATTTGTTTACAGCTTAATACATCAAGAGGGGAATGAGTCGTCCCCAGATGAAAGTTGGAATGTCAACTCCACAAAGTATCCACAGGGTATAGTGGCGTGGCCTAACAAAATAACAGCAGAGGACTTAGCTAACGAATTGTTATGGTTACGGATAGACCAGAATTATTTAATGGCTGAAAAGAATAAAGTAAGTATTTACTATAACTTACTTATTTAATAAAATTGGTCACTTTTTTAGTCTCAGTTGTATCCCGTTAAGAACCTAATGACATTTCGATCTGCCATTTCCACCCATTTTATAAAAATCTAACTTAGGCGGAACTCAACGCCGAGACTTTGTTTTGTTACTAGATTGAAGAAAAGGGAAGGGAAGTGGGAATCAAATGCACAAGCGTCGCGTTTATAGTCGACACTGTGCCACTGCACCCAACGGCTTTATTAAAAACTAGCGTCTATTAATTCAAATAATAAAATATGATTAATTTTGTATTAGGTAAGAGAACGCGAATTGGCAGAATCTATAGCAAGCAGTAGTGAAGAATATCTTAGACAAGTAGGTGACTGGAGCCCTGCAGAGAGTTCTGACACTACAAAAAGTAGTTCGAGGTAGTAACTATTTTGTCTATTATAAAGGATGTTTTTGTCATGTTTTTATTTGTATGAAACTTAATTTTGAAATGAACTAAATCATTAAATTGATGTCATTGTCGTTATGGGTGGATAAAGAAAATAAAAATTATTAATTTGTGAAAATGAAACGTTTTATTTTCATCAATCAAACATACCATCTGCTTATAGTGATCGCAGATATAAACCATTTTTTTTAATATAAATTTCTAAAATTAATATAAAAAGTACGAGGTATATTTCTATAAATATAATTGTATAATATTCTAAACTAACGTATCGCAGACGAACATCCCCACAAGTATACCAGCGTAGTCTCTCCAGTACTACGTTAGAACCACCGACGCGAGCGTTGCAAAGCCTGCCTCCAGTGCGGCGGGACCCTCGCGACTCACGTGACCCCAGGGAGTCTAGGGAGTCCAGGGACCTTCGTGACGCCGCGCTACACCGGACTGATAATATTGATGCAGGTATTGTTTGAAATTGTTTTGTTTTTATGTTAATGCCAATAAAAAGAGGCTTAACTTGGTATTGTATACAATATTTCTCAAAAACGTAAGAATTATTACTAATATTGGCAGTCAATAAACATTTACCTTATACATTCACCTTGTTATAATATGGCTTATCTATTTTGACCTAACTAAATTATTTATTAATAGAAAAGAACAATGAAATTGTGTATTATGAAAAGGTTATCCGATTAGCCTTTTTCCAGTCCCTCATCCGCTCTAATTAATTGAATAAACACTGACATAAACAACTAACAAACAAAAAAAAGTACTGTACGAGATCTGTGCTGCGATTTCCCTTAGATAGGCTTATGTGTGCGTGCGTCGTTCTTAACCAATGGCGTTTTATATTACAACAATTTTTAAGTTTATTTTTAAATTTATTATGTTACTTTGAAACATACAGCGTTAATTGAAGAAGCAGTCTCCTAATTTCTCCTATTTTCATATATAAATGGTTCAACTTACAAAATAATCTTCGATATACTTTCCTCTTTCACCTCTGCAGTGACGTACGTCATCTATTCTCTGTGGCGACGTGCTGTCATCTGTCACTCATAGCGTCTTATAATTGCGGCGTTCGGATGCAAAATTTATAAATGACAAAATTTTCTTTAAAACATTTGATATTCATGATTAATTTTGTGTAAAATACACTTTTTCAATTTTATGAAAGAAAAAAATGTATTAGGCTTTTATAGATAGAGTAGTTCAAACTCTGCTTTCATTTAAAGTGGTGCTGACACTTCCATCTTGTATATTCATAAGAACTTTACTGTAACGAACTTTGAAGCATTTCATACCTATTAACATTCATTATCAACGATTTGTTCATTGAACAATCATCCCTTCCTGGTTCATGAAATGACTCAATTTACCATACTTCCTTCTATTTACCTATATTTTATTATAAATTATTTATCAATAATCTTTTTATTAAAAATGTTTCGTCTAATTAATATTTCGTTTCAAAAATAATATTTTAATATATTTATATCTTCTTTAGCCTTATGTTGCTCTAACTTAAATTATTTTTTTATGATATACTAGTGGGCGCGCGCGGCTTTGCCCGCTTATTTGCACCCTTAAGGGTGAATTCTAAAAAAACCACAAAACACGCGTTCAATAAAATATTTTTAATAGTCTGAATTTAAATTTTTATAAAAATCGGTGGCGATTTAAAGATTTTTCCATATAAAATTTGTTCAAGAAACTATTTTTAAGACTCTGAATTTAAAATTTTATAAAAATCGGTGCTGTTTTTAAAAAAATGTCCATACAAACTCTCAGCCCCTATTTCATTCCTTTATAGTTAAAATTTTTCAAAATCCCTTATGTATATAGATAACCAAAAACCGAAAGTTTCATACGCTTGCGTGATCCTATTTTTATACATATTAATTTTATATTTACTTATAATGCTACAACTCGACACAACGATAGGTAACACTATATCACAGCTTTCTTAATTATCGTTAGGAAGCGCAAATATGCATAACATAACATATATCTTAATTACGTTACACGCACCATTTACAGTTACTCATAAAGCAGTTACCGTTATTTTCTTATGTGTTGCCGTTAATTTGTTTGTCCAACAATATTGTTTACTTCAGTGTCTACAATAAACTACCCTAATTAACTTGTGTTTTGTTCGTTCGTTCGTGCATTAGAGTATTTATTGTGGAGCTACAACCAACAACATGCGCTTCTTGTTACTGAATTTAGAAAGATGTTTGTGTGAAATCTATATAGTTTTTGAAGAACAATATTTTTTGTCTATTTTAGGAGTGTCTGTTTCTTTCCTTTTTATTAAATACTGTGCATTGTTTATACCAATTATTTTACTATATCATGGTAAGTCGTGATCGCTTATTGTTTTCTTTTTAGCTTCGAATAATGGTAATAAAATGTACATGTTTCTATTGTTCTACGTCTCCTTTATAGTAGCCGATAATGTATTATTTTATTATGCTGCTGTAATATAATTTCTTAAAAATAATGTTGGCCCTCATTGAATATTATAGTAGGAAAAAATACCGTTTAGATTTAGACTGTGTATATAGAATCTGATCTTTGTGTATGTTTAACTAATTAAAATAAATGTTGTGAATAACACAAGCAACATAATTGCCCCATGGTATTATGTTTGTTCACAACAAACGTATTTTTAATGTGAATTCTCTATAATTATATTACATGTGTTGAACTAATCTTTATATGATTATCAGCAAAATCAATGGTTTCATTTCCTTTTTAAACGAGCCAAGGCTACTAGTTAACTTGACGTAATATATTTTACAATATTAGATAAGTACCATCTCAACGACTCAGACGTGTTAAATATACGTAGAGTAATAAAAAATTCTGAGCAACATTTAAACAGATTTTTTGCCACATGAAATTAAACGGAGGCCTTATGGCGCAATCTTTCAGCTTCTGACTAAACGCGACGGCTGTGACGAATTATCTCTATTTACTGGTTCTGGTAAAAGACAATTAATCTGGTTAAAATCAATAAGCAATATCAATAAAACATTGTAGGCAGCGTCCCCCGCTGCGAGGGTCCCCCGGCGCCGCCGGCGCGCGCGGCGCGGCGCTCCCCGCGGCGCTCCCCGCGGCGCTCCCCGCGGCGCCTGCCGCCCGACCGCGCCGACCACGTGCCGCACAGCGCGCCCCTGCCGCTGCCCGCTGAACATTTGGATATTAAACGGTATTTATATGTTTCAATTGACGTACTGCTTTATGAGATGATCATTTAGTTTGTACTGTTTAGTAAAATAGTTCTAAGGATACTTAACAGTTAGCCTTGATTTTCATAGTACTCAAAATAGTCATTAAGGAAACAATTTTAAGGAAAATTATATTGAGATTTACAAATTTTTTATAATATTCATTCAAACAATTTTTTTTTTCATGATATTCGTATTTATTGTGTATAATTAAGAATTTATTGTTTGCCATATATAGGGCGGTATCAGAAGTGACAGTGGGCGGTAGTGGTGAAGCGCTACGTCGGCGTAACTCTGATCCCGCGCCCGATCCTCGTGCCCCTGCTCCGGACTACATCGGACACACTGGAAATGGTCTATTTGGTATTGCTGGCCATAGGTAAACATTTTAATTATTTTAAGCATATAGATAATTAAAGTAGGCTTCACGCCGTGTGTAACATATAGCAGTGTACGTAAATATAATGTTAGTCCATTATTCAAGACTGCACGTAGGATGACAGAAATCGAATCTTCGTTTATTTTCTTACCATAGTAAAAAACTAAAATAATTAATTTCGCCGAATAAGTAATGTACCTACTACCGTCGTGTCTACAGTCAGTATGGAGATTTATTAATACTTATCTTAAGCATCGTGTGGCAGCACCTGACGGTGGACACTCTTTGGTACTAAATGCGCAATCCATTTGAAAAAAAAAAATATCTTATTTACGTAACTATTTTCTTTTCCCCGTTCATGGGGCATTCAATATCATGTAAATAAATTTTAAATTATTTAAAGAAAATTGACAGTTTCTTTTTTCTTTTCAGATTTCGCAAAGGAACGAGATTCGCTAAAGGTGATAAATGCGTATACTGCCACAACGCTATCGACGCGTTCATCACACAAGGACAGCGGTGTATTGACTGCAAACAGTTATATCATACTAAATGTATACAAAACAAGGGCGTGATAACGATGCCGTGTCCGAGTCCCGTGACCGTCGCGGCCAGGGGGCGGCATAAAAACAGAAAACGAATAATGCTCAACAAGGACTCCCCATACAGCCTCACCACTGACCACTCCAAGGGTCCCGCCAGTTCTAACTTCAGTTTGACGGGGACGTCGGAGTTTATGGACAGGACTGATAAGATAATATCGGACGCCACTGAGCTGCAAGCGATGCAGAATTTTATCACAAAGAAGATTTATGTTATGGAGTCGTCGGAGAATACTAAACAGTCTGAAGTAAGTTTTTTTAATAGCTTCACGCCGTACCTTGCACAGCAGGAGCAGAACGATATTAAGGTCCTCTGTTTCCCACGTAGCACCCAATTTTTCAATTTTTTCGTGTTGAGTGGCGGAACTCCACACTATATCTTGTTACAAGAGTGAGAGAAATTAATGTAAAATAATTGTAAGTTAAATTGGTTGAATTTTCAGAGGATCATATGGATTTTCATATGGTGTACGTCATAAACAGCTTAACTCATATTTTATATAATGCATGACTAAATAATTTTTATTTGTTTTGGTTTTTCATTCATTTACTCGCTTCTTAACTTACAACAGGTAGACAGGGTGTTCAAACACGCGTTACGGGAGTTCAAAG
The DNA here is from genome assembly GCA_018230445.1 of Heliconius hewitsoni. Taxonomy (NCBI): domain Eukaryota; kingdom Metazoa; phylum Arthropoda; class Insecta; order Lepidoptera; family Nymphalidae; genus Heliconius; species Heliconius hewitsoni. Next base: position 5,011 of record DWAN01001503.1, on the reverse strand, counting down.
ACAACTTAGTAGCAACTTACAGTGTGGTAGAAACGAGAGGGTCAGCTCTCAAATATAAGGACTTGATAGGAAATTTCCTACATGTCATGGAAACTGTATGTGCGAGAGAGGGCTCAACCCTCTCTATAACAATGGGAGTGAACGCGTTTAGAGGATTCATGGACGAGTTCATGAGTCAACACGAAACTGATAAAGCCAGGACCAAACGGAAAAAAGATAAAAAGAGAAAAGTAAGTATTATTCTTTTTGTCGTTTTTCTAAATGGTGGAGGTATTTTTATGTGGTTTTAAGGATTCATTTTGTTTTAATATTGATTCTATGATATGAAAATAATATTTTTTACTGTTTTGTTTAAGACATAATTAAGAATCATTAATAATATGTAACAAATAATTTTAAACTTAAATGAGTTATTGACACAATTGTAGTGCAGCTAATAAAATAACAACCCAGTAACTTAGTGCATGGTCAACTTATTCGTGAGGTCAGTTGTCGCTTCGTTTCCAGGTGGACGACCCGATCCAGTACAAGGGTCACACGTTCATACTCTCTATGATCAATATACCAACGGAATGCGAAATATGCAAGACTTTCTTCATGTGGCCCATCGAGAGATCGCTTATATGCCAGACTTGCAAGCTTGCGTCTCATAAGAAATGTTATATGAAGGTGAGAAAGATATATTATAATTATAAGCTATTTTTAAAAGTTATATTTTTTACAGAAACATATTAATGTCTATTAAAGTTGTATCGGAATGGGATTTGTATTGAAAATATACATTGTAAGAAGCCGTCGTGGCATAGTGGCACAAGTGTAAACGCGGCGGTTGTGGATTTCATCCCCACTGGGCGATATAAATTATTTTATATTTTTTTCCTCTAGTAATAAGGCAAAGCACGACGTTGAGTTCCGCCACTCACTCACTCAAACGTGGGAGCGGAGCGGACCCTATGGTCTCTTGGCCTACCCTGCTGTATACGAGATACTCGTACAGCGTGTGACAAAATAAAAGGATTATAGTTAATTCCTTGCGTCGTATATTCAATAGGTATCAACGCAATGCCGAGCGGAGTCGGGTGCGTCGTCGGCGTCCATAGTGGGCGCAGTGGACGCGGGCGGCCGCGAACAGTTTGGAGTACTTAAACGTGGAAAGGTTATTATTTTAACTTATTTTTTCTATCTTAAAGTTATGTATTTTATTATTCGCTTCTACCGTCAAAGAATTTTGTTTCATTAAATATCTATATGAAATGTTAAGAGAATATTATGAAATTTATATTTACTGTTCGTTTGGCGCAGCGGCACAGAAACTCATTGTGATTGTGGGTACGATCTACTCTCGAAATAATTACTAGCTCTGTTAAGAAGACAAAGCGTGATATTGAATTCCGCCACCCAACAAGCAATATCTCCGAATTAATAATTATTACAATATCATGTAGCCCTTATCTAACGTGGAATCAAATATTAAAAAGATTTTAATTAGTAATATTTGAAACTTACTTCTTTTTTATTTGCATATTATGAAATTTAATTTATTACTTTATTTCAGGTGTTTGGTGTACCACTTAGTGAATTGCCCACTGGTGAAGGCAACATACCTGTCGTAGTGGACAGGCTTATAACCACTATAGAAATGACTGGATTGTACGTTGAAGGGTTATACAGAAAGAGTGGACTTAGTTCTAAGGTATGTCACATACCATTGACAGTTAACCCTTATTATTTTTTATTTATTTTATAAGTTTCTCGCTGTATCTCATTTACAGTAGGGTAGACAGAGGAAACCTAGTGCTAAGAATCTCCATTTCCCACTTTCCACCAAATATTTCGAGGCATTGCGTGTGGGTGTAGCGGAAGTCAACGTAGCGAAGAAATAAAAATATTAAGAATTTTTGCCTCGATACCGCAGTGTAGAAATGAAAATATTATATATTTCTCATGTGCCGCTATACATATAAATGAAATGCAATAGGTACGTGAACTCCGACGGCTGCTGGACGAGCGGCCAGAAGAAGGCGTGGACCGCCTCGATGCGTACGCAGTGCACGTCCGTGCCTCCGTGCTCAAGACCTTCTTCAGGGAGCTGCCCGAACCGCTACTTACCTTTGATCTGTACGACGACTTCATACTGGCCGCCGAGATATCTGATCCTCAGGTATGTTTATTTATTGCCTTATAAAACTACTTAAAGTATAGACCGACAAATACTTTAGAGCCAAACCCGCGTATGTACAGTCGTGTGAATAATATTCAAATCGTGGAGTTCAGCATCACCGGCGCAGCACATGACGTTTAATATCTGCTGTATTTAAATGTGGTGAAGGGGCTCACGGAGGCGACCTCTAGGAGTTTCGATAATTCATTAAGTTGTTGTCGGGCAATATTAAATATGATGTCTAATTTCGCCGTTGACACACAATAAGTGACTTAAGAAAACCTATGTCAAAATGAAACAATATCAATTTTCAGGAACGGGTCTCTAGTATTTTCACAATACTGAAAAAAATACCTAAACCAAACTACGATCTGGTGGAAAGACTGATATTTCACCTTGCAAGGGTGGCCTTAGGTGAAAATCATAACAGGTGAATATTCAATATCTTGTTATATGTGATATAGTTCGTTTCTTTTCAGATTAATAGAATTGTGCCAGGGGAAAGTAAATATTCAAATTAATAAATACATAATTTGTCTACTCTATTTAAAAACTTCTAAACAAAAAAATAATTTATATTTTGTAAACAAAAAAAATTGTGAATTTGTTTAAAAAAGCAGCTTCACACCTTTTCCGGAAAGTCCGTTTCCCACTTTATGTCCAATATTAGAGACATTGCGTAATAGGTTGCAGAAATCCACACCACGCTTTGTCTATCTGAGCGGTCTTCCAGTGCTTAGTAGAAGCGCGAGCACGAGTCGCCGCTACGCAATTTTTTTATATATATTTTCTAAGAAACACATGTAAATGTATGCGACGTTTCCGTTTCCAGGATGGGCCCCAACGCACTGGCCATCGTGTTCGCGCCGTGCATCCTGCGCACGCACAAGGTGCAGCCGGCGCAGGACTCGCTGCACGACATCGCGCGGCAGACCGCCTGCCTCGAGGCCATACTCGTTGATAAGATGAGCAATGTCAGTGTTTGTACTTATATTTTAGCTTGTCCTCTTGTGTAATACTTTACCTGCGGCTTCGACCGCTGGTGAAATAGAAATAAGTAAGAATTGTATGTCTCGGAAACTGTCAAGCTCTTCCGTTTTATGCAACGTTTTTTTACTGTTATTTCAGTTTGAATGGCTCAGATACTTTAGGCCTTCCTGTATAAACAGACTATCTAACGCAAAGAATCTTTTAGCTCTATAATGTTATTATATATAGATATTGCTTAGTTATTGTTTAAATAATATAAACATTGTTATATGACACCACAGACACGCGGTACCCTTGCGGACATAGCGACACTAGAGCGCGCATCAGAGACGGCGTCCAAACGTCTATCCAACATACGCGCGCGTAGCTTAGCGCCGCGACCCGAAGAACAGATCCTCGAGGGACACATACACGAGATAGAGAAGGAGAAAGCTAATCTTACATTGCATTTGCCGTCGCTTATGAGGTAAGATTGAACGATGGTAAGAAAATAATAAATGAATCATTAAACAAAGAAAAACATATTTTAAATGATTTAAAATTTTCGAGTAGTTAGTAGTAGTTAGTTAGTAGTACAGTAATATTACAATGTTTTGCAGTTTCGATAAATTTTGATTATATTTTAATACTTTTCTTGAGTTTTCATGTTTTGTCTATCAATACAATGTAATGTGACAATCAAAATTAATATATAGATTCAATATATAGACTATCTACTGTAAAACTTTTTGTTTATTATTTGTAATATATTTTTTTGCTCATGGTATTTTGATTACCTATTTGTATGTGTTAATAAATTCAGTTAAAGAGTAAACAGTCTCTACATAATACATATTTATTTTTCAGAGCGACATCCGACGACGACTTGCTGTCCACAACTGACCACGACGGTGAATTCGGTAGTACAGATGACCTCAGCGCCGGTTCTTCTCTACGCTCTCAACGCTTACTACACCGACAACTCTCCTCCGACGACCCTATTATGGTGTAAACGTGAAACAATAGATACTATAAACTAGTATAAACACAAACAATAAAACAGCAACAGTCTATAAATAAGACGGATGTGAGTTCGACTCGCACTCGAGGGAGAGAATTATTTTCATTTTCTCGCTCTGGTAAAGCGCGGTGTTATGTTCCGCTACTCTACAGGCAATGTCTCGAATTGGATAGTGCCTGAAGAATACTAGGTTTCTTCTGTTTTCCCAACTACATGCGAGATTTAGTGTAAAAGTATAAAAAAAAACTCCGTCAAATTTCCTGAAAAGTGGGCAAATGTGTCTGTGAGAGTTTATATTGAGACTCCTTCATACATGTTATATTCTCCGACTAGGAAAATGTCAAAGAGATAAACTCTAAGCTTTTTTAATATTTTAAATAAATGAAAGATATATAGTTTTTGTATGACGAGGTTTGTAAGTAATTTGTTGGTTTCAATATTCCAATGCTGGTAAATGGCTTAAATACTATTTGATAAGAAACATTCATACTGATGATATTAAATTTATACAACTTAATGAATGTTGAATATGTTAATAGAAAATCAAAATGAGATTTAATAATATTATTTTATACGAATATCTGTACGCAATATACAATTCATAAATAGTAAGATCTATGTACTGCACATTTACATATAAATTGTTATAAAAATAAAACTTTCTAGTTCTGCAATTTGTTACATATTTATATTTTCTAAAACACTGTACTGATATTAGGATCTTTTTGAATTGGCTAAATCTTTCCGATTTTAGGGTCATGGCTAGTGCCAATATACAAATAACTGAATAATAATACTACATACACTTACTACTTACATATATATATATATATATATATATATATATATAGCTTTTTTTT
>DWAN01001502.1:0-17659 GCA_018230445.1 Heliconius hewitsoni | reverse complement strand
AAAAAAAAAAAAAATAATAATAATAAAAATAAAAACAATTAATAACAAATAATAACAATTTTTTATATGTTTTCTAAAAAAATATGTATACAACTATACACAACAGATATAAATAACATTAAATTTTTCGTTCAATTCAATTCGTCCTTTCTCATCTTAAATGTAAATGAATAAAAAAGCATAAATTTCATTTTAAAGTTACCGTCTCATGTTATCGTACTATGTTAGGTCATTGAATTTTTAAATTGTGATTTTTAATTATCATTGGTACAACTAACGTGCTTCTTAAATCCTATTTGAAAAAACACTTTAGTTGTAGGTACCCCGATATTTTATTATGTCGATTTAAAATGTTTTTTTTTTTAATTTATTAAGCTAAATTAAGCAAAGGTACATTGGTTACGGAAAGTTAAAATGTTTAAATCATTTTTGAAAAATCTCTTAATTTTTTTCAGCATTTTTATTACTAAGCGTTATGATTTTCATGCACATAATAACATTTTTATAATAATTATACTTACTCTTTTACCATGCATCCGAGAGACGTTAACGAAAAGATAATAGGATAAAAGAAAGCTGCCATCTGTGCCCATATTGGTTTACTCGATTTTGGTAGATATTGCAAGTACGGTTCGACTAAACTTAGCTCCAAATCATTGGCCGTGTTTGTGTGCATATGATGAGACATCGCATGAGATATACGCCAGTCCCTGAGATATTATTTAAAAAAAATATTGGTTTATTTTTATACTGTTGTAATAAAAAAGAGTACAGTGTCAGATTTTGACAGACTGGTAAAAATTATTGCCTATTAAACAGAAATCAGATAAAAACATATATAATAAATATATTATTTATTAAAAATATTATATTGTGTATCTTACACGTAATATAATATTTTTATTCTATATATATATATATATATCTTACATATATATTTTTTTAAATCAAATTTATACTTAGACGTTATTCTCTTTTTCTTCATAACAAATGTTATTTACCAAAGGGATCTTTGCATACGTTTTTTTTTGTTTTATATTTTCCATTTAAATATGTTTGTTTTATGCGTGCAATAAAGATTATAATATTTTATTGTTTGTTTATAATAAAAAAAAATATCTTACGAGTACGAAAATCCGCTAATATTATACAGGTACATGCGCCAGCTATCTGCTCTATGGAAGTAGTTGTGAGCGCAAACAGTGAGTGCACTCAATATAAAGCTCAGAATCAAGGTTGTAACAGCTCCATATATTAAATTCCTTGTCCAAACCCAACCACAAATTGGGCTTGCTATTAATAAACATATTAGAAGGAAATCAGTAACATTATCACTCTTCTTTCGAACATCTTTAGGTATATCTTTCAGTGTATCAGCTACTTTGGTTTTGAGGGTCTTGTAAAAACCGTCTTCTTTAAAAGTGAAAGGTGAATTTCTGGGTGTTTCCGCTTTTTTCACAAAATATTTGGACAACAGTGCTTCGGCTATTGCACTATTGACATGGTGAGTTTCGAATTGTTCTGTAATGTCTGTACCCTGAAAAAAAAAACAATTTAAATGTATATTACAAAATAGATAAAATTCGAGTATGACTTTTAAAAATATCTTTTTTTTTTTCAGTAATGTCTTTCTACATACATAACATTTTAATTTACATAGTAAACATATATATAATCCAGTGTCACGATCCTCCTTTTCTTACTTTCCGCTCGAATTAGAGACATTGGTGCATGACTTTTTTTAAAAATTGTTCATTAAAAAAATATATAAAATTAGCTTCACGCAAAGGGTTTCTCATTTTCCGCCGAATCCTGCAGGCATTGCGTGTTGAATGGGGAAACGCAACGCCGCGCATTGTCTCGACACCAGAATGAAGATATAAAAATATTAAATATTTCATTTCCTCGAGTGGGAATCGAACTCTGTCACGTTAACAGTCACACTTTGCCCCAGCGCCGCGACTGGCCCCTACAACTGGTGTTTAAATATTTAAAATATAATCATTTGCCGAGTCGGAATCGACGGTATTCATGAATAATTGAAATTAACAATTGAGATTTTAATAGTATCATGTCTTTACTAGTTCAAAGTCTTCCATGTCAAGAAACAACTTTATATTATTTTGTGCATAATTGTTGTTAATTATGGTTTAAATATTGTTTTATGAACGCTTGTGTATGTTAATTTATCGATAACGTCAAACAAAACGTCATTGTTCATTTACGTATATTTAATGTACTTATTGAAAACTTTTAAATATTGCCAAGACCAAATACATAAAATTTTGTATCCGTGAAAAAAAAGACACCACGACAAACAAGATTGACCGACACTAAAAGGACATTACTGCAGACTTGATAATTATAATTTAATATGTAAATGTCAAAAGATAACACAAATACATCGTTTAAAATATTTCGGAGTTGTTGTTGACCAGCATTTCTCCTGGAAAGAACACATAAATCTCTATCTCTATATATAATAAGACAGAAAAATATTTTGTCTGTACATTTAGTTATTTGGACTGAAAGGGATAGAGGGACACTTAAAAAGAATAATAGAAAGCAAAAATATTTTTTTTGAATTTCTTGTCTGTCTGTCTGTCGATATATATGATCACATTTTTCTCTGAAAGTACTGAACCGATTTACTTAAAAGTTTTACCAATCACTTTGTTTATATATATATATATACAGAATTTTATTTATGGAATTTATATATAATCGTCTAAACGTATCGATCATAAAAAAAACGGTAATAAAGTTAAGTTCATAAATATTGTATTTCTTTTTTACAATCATAAAATGATCTAAACGTATGTTATATAATTACTTTATAAAAATATATAATACTATAAACGTAATTGTATCAAAAAAGGTTTTAAATTCTTTGATATTATTTTTAAGAATGCTTTAGTTGTAGCGGTAGAGTAGAATTACTAAAAAAACAGCATTTTTGAGCACACGTAACACTAGGTTCCCCCTGTTCCCTACCTTACCATAGGGGGTCTAAAGCGTAAAGCTAAAAAAAAAATAACTCACTACTTTAAATAGAATATTGACTATTAATGATATACAACAAGGTTCGTAGATACTAATATAAAATAACATGTTATAGCACCAATATAAAAGTATTACAAGGCTTGTTGCAACGTGTTGCACGCACCAAAATGCATATTGATTTTTCCAATAAAGTATGGTTATTAATAAACATTTAAAATAATATTATTCGATTGATTTTTCTAATAAAGTATGGTTATTAATAAACATTTAAAATAATATTATTCGAATTAAGGCATTGATTTTGCGGATGACAGAAGATACTTGAGGCTAGTCGTGACGCAGGGGCACAAAGGTGTGACTGTAAACACGACTGTTTGTGGATTCGATTTCCACTCGAGGAAATTAAATATTTAATATTTTTATTTATTCGCTCTGGTGTTGAGGCAAAGCGCAGTGTTAAGTTCCACCACTCAACACGCAACGCCTTCAGATTTCGCTGGAAAGTGGAGAGCGGAGTATCATATATATACCACTAGGCTCCCTCTGCCTACCCTTCTACACGCCGGATCGGGTCGCGACGATCAATATTTCTTGAATAAATTTAAGTTTATTTAAACAATTAATTTGGGCCACAAGTTTTATGATCATATAAATTGTGTATCCTCTCTATCCAATCCAATCTATAACCTCCTTAAGGTTATAGATTGATAGTTAAAATTTAAAAGGAAAATCTTATTTTCTTCTTTTTGGAGCGTTTAAATAAAGCTGTTTTTAAAAAAAGTTTTTTTGCTTTTAAATTTTTCGAATTGCTCACAACAAACGCTTTTATTTGATATTCATATTGCAGAAATGCACAAATAATGACCATTTCGTCATCTTGGATATAGAAGTGCGTTAAATATAATAATTTTGCCATCTTGGATGGCCATATTGTATTTAAAATGACATCACACACTTTAGCGTGCATTGTCATCCCAATTTAACGTGTATACGAAATTTTAGCTCAGTCGGTTGAAGATATCCACTTCGAAATTGAGTTCAAAGATTTGACCCTACTAACATACTTATGTATGTACATGGCAAGTTAAATAAACTTGACTCGTTTAACAAAATGTGTAATTAAGTTCTATTCCAAAGCCATTGAAAGCCACTATTATATTATGTATAATTTTTGGGTTCCGTACTTGAAAAGGTAAAAACGGACGCCTTATTATACCTAAAATATAATAATAAGCCCAACGTACTATATGGGAAATTTTTCTATCTTGTTAAAAATGAGTTAAATACTATATTTACTTCTAAAACCGTCAATGCCAGGAGTTTCTTGTCACTTAAAGATTAGTCGACTGTGGGAACCCATAAGAGTAGAAAGGTTAGAGTACAAAGGTTATATGAACTTTATAGTGAGGAAACATATAAACACAGTGAATTATTTAGTCATTGTGTTAGGATCTATTCTAAATGTAATGTAGATTTTGAATTTAAATCATGCAATTCAAGAAACATCATTAAGACATTGAAGTCCATAGATATTAAGAAAACCTCAGATCTATGGGGTATTTCTGTTAAATTGATTAGTTATATAATAGACGCTGACGCTCACCTCGCAACTATGTTTAATAATTGTATAAAGTATGGCGTAATGTAATGTCTTATTTTGAATAAAATTATTCAAAATAAGAAATCAGATGCTTCAGTTTTTGAACTGCCCGTGTACGTTCCCTGAACCTACCTACCTAAATTTGGCCCGAAGGGAAAACTTTCAATACAAACATAGGAAAAAATCTGAAAACTGAAAATTTATAAATTCTTTTAGTAATGTAGTTATTTTATATTTTTTTACCTGAGTAAACTCCAGCCATTGAGAGCCGCCAGGATGAGATGAAATAAAATCAGTAAAATCATAGATATCATTGTGTATCCGCCAAAGGCCGTCTGCGCCGTCTTGTATTCGCTTTGCTGCTAACCAATATTGCGGGGTCCTTGGCTCTACTTCTCTGTACAAAGGATACTTAAGTTTCGGGAAACTTTCTTGATGTCTATTAGGATCTGGTCCCATTTTTCCTGAAACAATTTTTTTGGTCCAAGTTTAGAGAGAGATTAATAACAAAATATATTTACCAAATCTTTTAAAAAATTAAGAGTCATTTTAAGAGTCACGTTGTTTTTGTCTTAAGAGAAAAGAGATTCTTAAGAGTCAATATTATCCAAGAGGTCAATCGTAGCGCAGGCTGGATCGCTAATAATTTCATAAATATATTAAATAAATATTCGTATAGCTGAAGCGGACGAAGCCGCGTAGGTCCGCTAGTTATTCTATAAATATTTTCTTAAAACATAAAATTAAAGATATGTGACAAATTTACTATTTATAATCACTTCGTGGTATTTATTATATGATAAGTATTATTATTTAATTTGGCTTTTGGCAATGAATTTTTTTAATAATAAAAAACAAATATGTTTAATACTTTGTTATTGATAATAAATAATAAAATAAGTTAACTGTTCAGAACGAAATCGCCATCTAGCGGCACTCGATAGAGTCGGCGATTGTTTGATTAAATGGTAAAATCTCAAGAACTATTTGTTAGATTTACTTTTTTTTGGTTTGTATTGTTTAAAGTTACATTCTAACAGCTACAGATGTGTTGTATGCTCTATAATACTACGGTATAATTCTTAGCAATAAGCAGCGTCGCATAAATAATTAAATATATGTAAATACAATGAACTATAAAACATAAATAAACGAAGCCATCGTGGCGCAGGTTCACAATAATGTGACTGTAACGCGATGGTTGTGGGTTCAATCCTTACTCGAGAGAAGGAATTATTATTTTTTAATATTTTTATTTCTTCGCTCTGGCACCAAGGCAAAAGCCCGGCATTACGTTCCCCCACTAAACACGCAATACGAGTGTACACTAGGTTCTCTCTAGGTTTACACTAGATGCGCCATCCCTGTATACCGATACAGGGATGGCGTATCTAGTATTTCCCCGAATTTTATCATTGGACATCGCTGTGCCGAAATAAGTGTATATTTAAAGAGCACTATTGAAGTAATTCACTAAGGATGTAAGTATCTCTCATATTCTAGATTTTATAGATCACCCTGATCGACGGCTTCAAGTTTATGTTCAAGTACCCCAGGGCGCCCTTCTCCTCTTCCTTCCCTAACCGGTGTCGCTATAAAGGCCAGTAGGGCTAACAATATTAATCAAGTCAGAAATAAAACTCAACCGTGCACAGGTAATTAAGTAAAACCGTGTAATTAGCCACAAGTAAAAAAAAATACAGTGCCCTGTGCCTACTTGGGTAGGGAAAACTGGCTTTCCTGAATTGTTGTAGAAATAAAAGAATTTACTGTATAGTTATATATTGACTTAACAAAAAAGTAACCCGACAATAATAAGTAAACGGTCGTTAAAGAGGGACTTGAAGTTAGAATGGTAGTTCTACTCGCAAGCGGTTATTTTTTCTTTCGCGTTTTTGTATTCTGTTGTTTTATTTGAAAATGAATTCATTGCTTTATGATTTGGTGTGAATTATGATAAAAAGTTGTTTATAATTGATTGTAAAACTTATCTATTAACTCTGTTGGTAAATTTAGAATAATAAAAGTATAAAGGTGTTAAGCGGGCGAAACCGCGGGCGGACGGCTAGTATTAGCATAAAATTACCAATAAATTATAACGTTTTAAACCATAATTTTCTATCAACGAAACTTGAAATATTTCATATTCAACTATTTTGTTAGTAATTCGTTTAGTTATATTACATGTCAATTTAATTTGTGGGTACGTACCATAAAAGAAAAAAAACCGGAACTTATAGGTTTACTTTTTTGTCTGCCTAATGTTTGTCTGTCAAGGCCTTCGTTCTCAAGATCACGTGGAGGTATCAAGATGGAATTCATATCATTATGCAACTTACCATCGTTACTTTATAATGTGTAGGTAGTAAGGTACGCAACCATCACTTTTTTGTAATACTTAGTAATTATAAAATAATCCATTTGGTACATGGGTAATATCAGGTCCAAGTCTGCAGTACTTTGGAGCAAAGAAAATAATACATTTCTAATTCAATGCAACGCAAGTATATACGAGAGTTTTTGTGAAATGTGTCGCTTAATCAAAATTTTTACCTTTAAGATACTCTGACGTTGATTTAGAATGATGAATGATACGAAAATAAGAAAATTTAAAAAAAGGGTATGTATCTCACAGGTAAAACCCATTAATGACTTTACCAAGTAAAAATAGTAACTTTCCTGTTACCATTAAGTTTGGCAAGTTTTCTAAGTTATCCTTCCTAATTACAATCATGAAATCAGTTTATTATTTATTTATTTAATAGGAAGCTAACATAATACACAGTGTATGTCGTACATAGATGTGTTTAGAACACTTGATTGTACACTACACTTAAAGGCTAAATGAACATGTAATATTTTCTATGATAAGTGAAAAAAAGAAAAAAAGAAAAAAATATGATTTTTATATACTAGGTCTTTTTTCATATACTAACTGAATTTTCTATCTTCTTTAAAGAAAATAAAAAAATATATAGATAAAATATTTTTGGGACTTTCTTACACAACGTGTATGTTATCTATATGAAAATTGTAAATTGAAATTAATGTTCTATTTGATACTGAGAACGCTAGTCCATAAAAATGAATGAAATGCGCATACAATAATTCGTGGGATCGCTTTTCTCCACAATAGTTCACTGTTAGATATATCATCACGTATACTAACAGACGGAATAAAATTCTGACGTGTGGTATTTTAGCTTCTATTATCGATGATATATTGACGAATCCATTATTTTTTTATATTATTCATGTACAGAATTTACTTTTACAATATTCTTTCGCCTCTCATCGTATTTTTCATAATTTTTATATGCAATTTGCGATCGTTCTTTATAACATGTATGTAGTAAGGTACGCAATCATTATTATATTGTTATACTTAGTAATTATAAAATAATTATCTAGTTAAATGGGTAAGTAAATACTAAGAATGAGTTGATTGTATACCTAGTAAAAATAGTAAATATAATATGTACCATGCACAGATTATTAAATTCTTTTACAGTTAATCTATCCTACTTTGAATAAAGTTTAATCACAATAATGTATATTGTAAAAAATTACTAACTTAGTACGTAAATAAAGAATTTAGAATTTATATGAAATAAATTTGTAAACAACTTTTCAAAAATTTTTTTTTCATGAAAATAGTGGTGAAGTTTGTACACAAAATCTACGTAGATCATCATCATACAATCACTTTTAAATGATAAATTTGTAACTGGCGTACCTAATGGAGCAGTTTGATTGCATCAATATTAAAATATTAATTAGCACTCAAAAATTAATTACACAAGTAATTGTAGTTTCAGTAATGTGTAATTATTTAATTTCGATAGCAATTTGGTGAGCCCCATGAAAAAACTTTGAAACAGCTGGCGTAAACAAGAGATATAACGAGTTAAACATATAATATACTTTATGTTATATATTAAACAAGTCAAGGTATATTTGTTCGTGCTTGTCTTCGACATCGTGTCTGTTAAAGTAGACAAGCTAATTTGTAATTTTTCTAAATGGAAAGTTTTGTACCTATTTATAAAATGGTTTTAGCTATGTTTGATTTAAATAATCGTACTCTCATTATTATTGTTGTCGGAAGATCAAGCTGTGATATCAAAATAAATAAAAAATTCTAAATTTAAAATACTGCTCTCACAGCCGCACCCAGTACCACCATATTGAGCCTTAGCATTTCGAGTGACTGATAGTATTGTGATCATATAAAAAACCACTTTAAATGAAACTGTAGTTTTAACTACTCTATAAAACCTTATACAATTAAAACAAAAGAGATTTTTCCAAAAATTAAAAATTGATTTTTTCAAACAAAATAACTCATAAAAGTATATAAAATTAGACGCCATGTGTCAAGAATGACGCACACAGACCTCAAAGCGATAACGCCGCACACGCTTAATTCACGAAATCGAGTCGTAGGTAATGGTGGCGAGAGATATCTCTTTCTCATTCTAGAATGAGTTTTGAGAATTAAAGCTGTAACTAAACTTTTGAGGTATCTTGATTAATTCCTTTACGTATGTTTTTGAAATATTTTACCCAATATGCTGAGCGCAGACGCTTCCACTTAGTATATATAGATCTCCTTTTTTTTGTAGGTAAGTCGAGAACGACGAATTATTTAACATTTAACTCGGCTCTCATTTAAGATTTATGTTTTTATTGGGATTTCTTCGACTTTAATAAAAAAGGAGAAGACACATGCTTGTCCATTGCGCCACGACTGGCCTCAGAAGATATTTATAAAAAATACAGAGATTATAATTACAGGTGTAGTGATTAGTAATTTAAGGTTTTTTTCAGAATGAAGTTCTTACCTTTACTGCAATTACAATTGCAACTTAATTAAAACATTAAAATGTTGCTATAAATTTTACGTGTCTAGAGTCGTAGAAAAATTACATACTGGTATACACGATAAACATATTAAGTAACAAAGGAATAGCGTGTGGGACTGATTATTAAAATAATGAATATTTAGCGTCATTCCAAATACGTAAAAAAGATGCCAACAAAGCAAAAGGTAAACGTAAACAGAAAACAACTTTTTGCAGGGTAGGCAAACAAAAAATATTTATTTATACAATTTTTATTGATATTTTCTATTGAAACCACCATATGGAAAGATTTAGACTTTGTATTTATTATTTAATGTCATGGAAATTAATAAGAATAACTTTGAGATCATAACATAATTTTAACATGAAAAAAAGAAATAACACAAGCAATAAAAATATAACAAACAGTGAAAAGAACCATAACAAATAAATATTTTTTAATTTTCTATAATTTTTTGTACTATTAGAAACTGAGAGTGAATTCTATCTGGCTATCATTGTTGCAGACAGCAATAACAAGGCATCTAAAGAACTATACATATTATTGGAATGCTCTTCAATTTCATATCATTTAGAACTTCACTTACCAAATTAATTTATATGATAACGATTATATGATAAACTTTTTATAAATACTGATTTGATAAAACACAAATTATGTCAATTTGATTAATTTACTACGTACTACTCCAATCGACCGACTCGCATCGGCGCTTGACCGTGACTGAGCGCTGACATGCGCTCGCGATTTTGGAACTTCCGTTATATACTGTAAAATTGTAAATAATACTTATATGTACGTTAATATTATAAGTGTAATGTATATATTTTTAATATAACTGGTTTTTATACTGCATATTTATAATTTATCTTCAGTAAACACGGCTTGAATAAAAAATAAATATTTTCACTTTACACCATGCTAAAGTGTACTTGAAACGTTCACGGTCAAGGTTTTTATAAATAAGGCCGTCGTGGCGCAGGGGCACAAGCATGCGACTCTGTAAACAAAACAGGTTGTAGGTTCGATTACCATCCAAGGAAATGAAATATTTATTATTTTCATTTCTCCGTTCTGGTAACGAGGCAAAACACCGCTCACCGCCACTAAACACGCAATGCGTTTAGAATTCGGCCGGAAATGGAGAAAAGAGTGTCTTAACAGTAGGCTACTAGGTTCTTTCTGCCTATTCTGCTATGTATGTGAAGCGTGTAGTTAATAAAAATAAATCTAAACTATAATAAACAAGGAAATACCGCCATAGTAAGCAGTTTCGATTGGCGAATAAGAATTAAAGATCTGGATTTTCTGATGAGGAACTATGTTAGATCAGCTCAGCCCGTTAATTAGAAAAATATTGATAATAGTAGTGATGATGCATCACTTCACTTACTTCTATAATATTTATATTAATTTAAATTTAGTAGTCAGAATAAATGGTAGTTGTAGTATATTTAAATTAAATAATATTATACAAAAACTAAATAAGCAAAATATAAACTTAATTAACATTAAGAAAGCATTTAAAATTAAAATTATACTTGAAATATTTTGAGTAGTAAATTAAATATGTATTATTTCTAATAACTTCGCTATGGTGTCGAGGCAGAGCGCGGCGTTGAGTTTCGCCACTCTAGAATTTGGCAGAAAATGGGGATCAGCATAGCAAAAGACCAACTCACTATAATTAATGTTAATAATTTTGACAAAAAGCCATAGTTTCTTTTACATATTTTTAACAGATTTGAGATTGATTTTATAAAAAAATGAGATTTTTCACAATTAATTCACTGTAGTTAAATCAGGCGGATAAAATTATAAAACTGGTCTGATTTCCGTATTTTCAATAACAGCAACATAAGTATTCAATTAGCGAACTATAAAAGTGATATTTAATATTTATTGAAAGTTAATGTCATATTTACGAATTGTATGAAGGATCCAGTGACAGGGGGATGTGGTAAAAAAAGAGGCTTTTGCAAAAAGCGCGAAGATTGGTGGGATGATGAAGTGCAAGAGAAGTTTTGTAAAAAGAAAGAGGAAAGTAGGATTACAAAGCCTCAGGTAAGGATAAAAGTATGAGACAGATGAAAAGAAAGAGTTTAAGCTGCAAAGCCACCAAACGATAGTACTTGTAAAGATGAAGTGTGAACAGTCAGAGAATGAAAGAGATGAAAGGTTAACGAACAACTTCCGGGAAAACACAAAGCATTTCTTGCAAAAAAGTTAGTGTTTCTCGAGGTAGCTCACTTACCTGTAGAATGAAAGGGGTACTTTCAAATACGGTGAAATTTTAACAGAGGAACCACACGTTTTGCAGCGATGGGAATCTTACAAGGAGATTTATGAATGTAATGACGACTCATGCTCAAGTAACAGCGAAACGCTGAATCTTTATGGAGCTGATGGCGAAAACAGTATAAAAAAGTTGAAAATGCAACACGAAGTCTGAAATGTGGTAAAGCAGCGGAAGAAGATAGAGTTACGGCCAAGATGATTAAATATAGTAGGCTACGCGGACTTGTTCTGATTTTTGTGCAATTTATGCTGGAAATCAGGGGAGTTCCTAGACGATTGGCGAGGTGCAGGCATCGTGCTTTTGTATGAAGGAAAAGGTTCACAGATAGACTGTGCCAGCCATAGGCTATCAGTTTGATAAGCTTGGGTAGTCAAGTTTATGCTAAAGTATTAGCGAGAAGAATGCAAGAGAGATCCGAAAGGCTGTTGTGGGAGGCCCAAGGAGAACTTAGACCTGAAAGAGAGTATATAGATTAGATTCTCTCCCTTCGCATGATCGGATAAATTTTTTGACGTTAACCAAAAAGTTTTCTGTGCTTTTATAGACTTGGAAAGGGTGTTTATGGGTTAACGTTGCTTAAACTGCATTGACGAGATGGCTTAATGTTAACACAGCGGCACGGTTAGCCGTACACAATGCAGTGTTGGTACCGACGCTGTTATACGGCAGTGAAACGTGGGTATTACAGAAGAAGAATAAAAGCTGGTTTGGGCACGTCGAACGAATGATTGATGAAAGAATGGCAAAAGATTGTTACTTCGTTATTTTTCCTTTAACGAAGCCTACCTGAATTGCCTTTCAACTTTTAGTTGAGCTGGTGGCTTAAAAAGTGGTTAAGACGGATATTAAAGCTATGAGTCTAAACTATTTACAACCTTTTGAAGAGTTTCAATTTACATTATAGACTTCGGTCCTTCATACTTCCCTTCCCTAAGTTTTACAGTACTTCATGTGTAATACCAATTTCCGCTGGGTATTTTCTTTATTTTAAAAATAGGAAAATATCCAGCAAATATAAATAGTCTCTTACGAGAGTTAATGGCATGATCAATTTCTGATGGTAGGATATTAGGTAGTTCTGCAGCCTAAGATATATTAGAGATAGGCTCTAAAGAGTTGTATATAGCTCTGCTCAATGGTTTTGCCAACGCTTTAACACTTCAACCATATTAATTAGTAAGTAAAAGTCCGTATTTACCTTTAATGGCAAAGGTTCTGGGTTTATGTGTGCTTTGTTGGAAAAAATATCTCAATTAATTAATCAATGAGTGCTTTTCGAGTGCGAGACAGATTTCGTTGATGTAGTTACCATAATCTTTCCGAAATCTGAGTATCGCTGTTGACACTCATTTAAAAATCTCCCACTCTATTTCAGGTGGCGCCTCTCGAGGATAATTTGGGCCGTTTCAGATAAGAAATATTCTCATTTATTTTGAGATATTACCATTTATTTTCACTATCAGCTACTATCTATCCATTGGAAGGTTTTCTAATATTTATTCAAAATCTCGTCTGAACCCATTCATAATTATGTTGACCATATTCGGATTTCTGAAGGGCATACAGAAATTCATTGCTGTATTTAACCGTATCTGCATCAGCACTGGAGAAAGTTGTGGCGTATGTCACTAAGCTTCTCTCTATTATGAAGACAATTTGTTTTCTACGCCTGTGATATTCAGGTGTACAGTGTATAGAAATTATATTTGTAGCAGATGTTTGTTATAGTAACATTTTCTTCACAGTAGAATTGCAACAAACGTTCAACCTTCATATTACGCTCTCACGGGTAAAAATAGTAGCACTGGTATCCTGTTGCCTTATGCCCCTGGCTTTTTAGAAGTTATTTAGACTTCAAGGCCAATATCGCTTCTTTGGTCGGTTGACCATCGGGTGTGGTTTTACTGCTATTCCTTGGTTGCGAGAGCCTTGTATGGTATCGAGCAGGGAGTACCACGGTGCCTTTAAACAGGAATGGATTGCATATTATTAATAATTCTGACTTAATTTCATTTCAATAAATTAAATATTTTAGCCATGTCGAAATAAGTCTACGAAATAATATATAAACAGTATAAATCGATATCTATTTATTTCATTGGTATCATTTTAGATAAAAACAAACAAATAAAATGATAAATATAGTCAATTACCTATTTGTGTTAATATTCAATTTGACCTTTCCTTCTTAGAAATTTTATTGTAAAATTTTACGTCACGGTCATGACGATTTCTTTCATGCTCATAAACCATTTTATGCGTGGCCTTCTTCTCATGCCACGGATACTTTGTTTACGTATGTTAACCGAGATCTCTAAACTATTATGATCAAAGCATGGAACTATGTATATATTAAATTTACAATACATTTAATATAACATTTATAACATAAAAATATAATAATTTCGAAGAATTGTATAAACGATAAACACATTATGCTCAAAAAGCCTTGATACGGATTGTGTTACTGACCCTGGTAATGACTTTTGTCCCTTTGTGAATGTAAGATCTATCTTTTTTTTATTTCGTGTGTTGATTCTGAACGTCGTAGCGCAGGGGCACAAAGTGTGACTGTAGAATCGACTGGTTGTAGGTCCGATCCTCACTCGAGGAAATCAAATATTTACTTATGGTATTGAGGTAAATCGGCGTTGAATTCCGCCACTGAACACGCAATGCCTCCAGAACCCAGCGGAAAGTGGGGTTCGGGGTGTCTAGACTACACTAGGTCTCTTCTGCCTACCCTTCTGTGTGCGGGATAAAGCGTGAAGCTGATTTTTTTTTATTTTAACTATGATTCTGAATGTAAAGTGTACTTTACTGCAAATAGTGAATTTCCGTCTAGAACATGATTTTCCTCATAAGTCGCATCTAATATAAAGAGTACAGACATATTTCTAAGTTTAGTTTCTGTAGCCTTTGGCGCTCCGTTCTCTCCGATTACTCCGCTAGGGATACAGCATGAAGCTAAGTTAAGTTTTTTTTTGTTTATGTTGCTAAGTCTAGATTTAGTAACTAACTACTAGCAGCTAGCAGCATTATTATTTTACTTAAAATATAATAAGTATTTTATAAAAAAATATATATTATAAGAACTAGTACTCTACATTCGTTGAGATCTAAACAAGGTTGCATCTCAATGAATGTAGAGTACTAGTTCTTATACAACGTTTACTAACTATAACAATCTAAGCGCGGTTCGCTGGATACAAAAGAAATAGTCGGAGATAACTCCGAGGTCTTTTAATGTTGATACTTCAGAACATAATACGCTATTATAATAAGTTTTTACATTAGATATGTATTAGATGGTTTTCTATTTAACTTAATAGCAATATCTGTAATATGAATGAATTATGTAATTTAAGTAAAATGATAAATGAAGTTCGATGTGGCGAATGTTATATTGATGAATGATGACGGCAATGATTTCCTGGTGTACCCACTTAAGCTGGGATTATTAGAATGTTATTGCGAACAAATTTGAATTTGATTGAAACTTCAATATGTTAAATTACAAATTACTTACAATATGAGATAAAAGTTTAAAATGTTAAAACGTTATTTATGAAAATAGTATAATTTCTTTACTTTTTTTGTTCTGGAATTCCGTGTTTGTCATAATGAAATTGTAATATTTTCGAATGAAAGATAATGATTCTTGACATTAAAATTCTATAATTTTTCACGTGTCCAAGAAGAAAAAAACAATTGTTTTGATGCTTCAGAAATACCTACAAAATATTTTTTTTACAAAAGTATTTTAAAACAAAAGGTATATTTTTTTTCTTAGCTTAACGATTTATCTCGCATATAGCAGGGTAGTCAGAGGGAACCTACTGTTAAAACACTCCGTTTCCGCTAAATTCTGGAGGCATTGCATGTGGACCGCACGTTCCCTCGTTACCAAAGTGAAGAAATGAAAATATTAAACGTTTTATTTTCTCGAGTGGGAGTCGATCTCACAACCTGTCGCGTTTACAATCACACGCTTGCGCCCGTGGCCACGACTGGCCTTAGAAACGGTATATGAAATAGAAATATTAATTAATTAAATACATGAAGTAGAAGTATATATAAAACTTTCAAATACTACCAAAGTAAGCAAAATATACCATATAAAAATAGGTCAAGTGCGAGTCGGACTTTCCCACCGTGAGTTCCATATCAATTTCACGATTGTAGTTCAACGGGAAGTACAACGATTTTAAGAAATAGCTATAAATTTTCACTTTTCAGATTTATTCCTTTATTTATATTGTAAATTATAATATAATAATTATTGATAACAAAATAAAAAAAATATTTATGAAATAAAAAAAATATGAAAATTGGAAAACAAACAAAAAAGTTAATAAAAAAAAAATTGGGATTTACTTATTAATTACATATACATTTAATGTTTACATAAGCATTCACGTGTTCATATTGAAATTTAATTTATTGAAACATATAATAAAACACTTAAATAACCATTACCGTTTCAAGATAACTTTAATATAACAATTAAAATAATGATTCAATTATATTAGTGATAAAACTAACAATAAAACGTGCCGGAACGGTTATAATTATCTTTGTATTTATCATCTATAACAATAAAATTAAATATATTATTATGGTTATTCCGATAACGTAACGTAAATCTATGCAACAATTTAAAAAAACTATAAAATAGCTATATTTTTAGTTTCTTATAGCCTGAATGTGATTTGCGAAATAGCCAATGAAAGAATAAAGTGTTTTATATGTATAGTGAAAAAATAACAAACTCTGCTGCTGCTGCTGCTGCGTGATTGGAGTAATATAAAAATATTTATTATATTGAAATAATTTTATATGTTAACACCCCCGACCCGCTTAAACTAATTTAACCCCCGGAAGGGACAAGTTTGAACGTTAACTACTAAGAAAATTACTTTTGTCGTGCTAGTAGTCTTCGAGTAGTGCCGAATTATAGGGGGTCCTATAATTTGTAGAAGGTTAGATCCTTTGGGTTTGAAAATACTTTTATTTATCACCATAGCAAAATTAATTCATTTATAAAAGTATTTCCTGCGTGATTCGCGGACAAACCAACAGACAAACAGACGGTGAGACAATCAGACAGACACACATACAGAAAGACGGATAGGCAGATAAAAATTCTGCTGAAACTGTGTTAAGAGGCTAAATACCTCTCGAATACTATAACTCACCTAATTCATATGTTTTAAGCTTCCGTACTTCAAAAGGTGAAGAAGGAACCCTTATAGGATCACTTTGTTGTCCGTCTCTCCGTTTGTCAAGACCATTTATCTTGAGATCGCGAGAAGGTATCAAGTCGAAGTTAATAAAAAAAAAGGACTCCTCACACTTTTAGTAATGAAGTTTCATACAAACTGTCTGGAATATCGCGAATAACCGTCTTAGTGAGCACCTATGTCCTTTAAATAACGTCCATGCAAAATTCCTACTCCTAAGACTCCTAGCACTCTGAAACGTCTATCAATTGCAGTTTCCGAGATTTCTATGCTAAACTTTTACATATACTTACTTTTACATATACTTAAGTAACATCTATACTTAAGAAATAAACGCGGCGGTTGTAGGTTTGATTCGAACTATCTAATATTTTCATTTCCTCCTCTCTAGTAATGAGTCTAAGCGGGTCTTTCAGACCCGCCACTAAATACACAATATCTCCATAACTCATCGGAAATTACACGTTCGCAGAGGTAAATCCTGCACTTAACGTGTTAATGAGAACGGAGTGTTTTAGTACTAGGTTCCAAGGTTTCTTCTACCTACCCTGCTATGTGCGGGATTCAGAAGAAGCTAAAAAATATCATATTTTATTAATAAATAAATATATATATATATATATATATATATATATATATATATATATA
>DWAN01001501.1:0-17663 GCA_018230445.1 Heliconius hewitsoni | reverse complement strand
AAATTCAATCGAGATTTTCTCTTTCATCGTTCACTTTTCCATCATATTTGTTTATATCATTCATCATCATTTGTTTTTTGTAGGACCTCTCTTCTTCTAAATAATAATTCTCTCTCTCTCTCTGTCTTTCCCTCTCTCTATCTTTCCCTCTTTCTATCTCACTCTCTCTCTCTTTTTCGTAAAATATTGCCTTCATAAATATATTTTAATATAAAACATCCATCATGGCAATACATATCTCTATTTCATAAAATTTTATTATCAATATAGTCCAAGCAACAAGTTCAGCAAATGAAACATCCGTATATCACGCATAATGGCTGGAAGCGACTTGGTACCCGCCTACAGTGCTCGTGAAAGCGTTCAGCTTACAACTTGATTTGTGATTCCTAAGATTATTCCTTGTACACTCCATTATTGGATTTCTGTAATTTAGTTTAGAGGTCCAATTGCATTAACTGTTAAATACCTATAGGAGATTGCCGATTTTGCTCAAATATCCAAAGTAAATGACCATATAATACTTGTGACAGTATAAATTACAATTTTCGACATTAATATCTTGAGTGGCGGAACTCAACGCTGCACTTTACCTTGACACCTGAGCGAAGAAATAAAAATATATATGTAAATAAATATTTCATTTCCTCGAACGGGGATCGAACCCACAACCAATCGATTTTTTAGTCTCACTATTTGCCCCTGCGCCACGACTGGCCTAAATTATTTAATTTAATAATTAAATGTTTTTATAATAATTATAACTGACAATTCCGCGTTATAGATATTTTATACTTTTTTCCTAATGTAATAATGATGAAAATTTTGTTTTGTTGATCGCCATAATATCGGAACACCTAATACGTTACGAACGAAAATACGAAAAATTTTTTTATGTTGTTCGAAAAGGGCTATAGCCTGACATCACGTTAATAGTTTCGCACATCGAAACCCACAGTGAGTAAGTGAGAGCACTTGAAATGTTTCGCAACTCTTAGATTTTCCATTACATACGTCACAAAGTTATAGAATACTAGCGTTTCACACGCGGCTTCGCCCGTTCATAGCTAAATCTTACAAAATATTGACATAAATTATAACCCGTATGACGTGATCTATATAACTGTAAAGTTTCATCTAAATGTGTTCAGTAGTCATTATGTGAAAGTGAAACAAACATCCATCTCCACAAACTTTTACATTTATAATATTAGTAGGATGAAAAAAACAAATACACTAGGTTAACAAAAATAATACATACAAAAAGTACTTACTATATACACCTAAACATGTATCTCCCTTACCAGAATGGTCAGGTTAATTTAATAATCTTGCAAAGGACAGGACGTTTCTACGTATTTAACACAACGAAGAAACATATTTTTAAAGCCATCGCAATTGGATATTTACGATTTGGCTCGGCATTCCACGATTTACTATTAAAAACTAGATATGTGAACAGTATTTTACTTAAACTAATATTGGAACCTGTTCTTAATCTCTTCGATGCGACTGATATTTAAAACCAGTATAATCTTAGTGAAAAAAATTGCCCATCCAAAATCGTTTAACATTACACCTAGCGTAGGTTATTTATAATTTAATACTTTAGATATTCATAGAGCCCAGTATAGAGCTTCATAATAAAAATGACGTTCTCAACAGAATTTCTTTCCAACATAATCTAATTTTAATATACAGTAAAAATGTTTACTTAACCTTATAATATAATATGTAAATGAGCATTCAAAACGCTCAGGTGTCGCATTAAATTATCCATATTGATAATTTCTATAGATTTTTTAAATTTTTTTTTTGGTGTAAACTTAATAAAAATATATATTTAGTTACGTAGCGACGCCCACAACGTTCTTTCATTCATTGGAGTTCCTTTTACTTCTAACAATGCAGTACATTGACTCTCCAAATGTCCCTTTTTGAACTGTACGGTGTATATTTTTTTTATTTTTATTTATCTCGAGTTTTATGACAATTTTATTAAGGCACGGTCTGGGCCTACGCAATGGCTCATTCATTAAAATAATTCGTGTTTTGGAGGAAGCAACTCTGTAATATGGTCTGATCTTCACATTTGAGGCACTGTAAACAATACGTGTTCGTATTTGAGTGTTATAATGGATTCTTTACGTCTAAATAAATTGAATTTATGATTTATGTATGTGATACGTTATTTTGTTAAAGTGGGCTTTTGGATATTTGTGATGGGAGAACTATTAATTTTCATTATTGGTACTGAATAAACAAACAACAAGTTGTAAAATGAGGTCGTCACAAATGTTCGACCAAACGCAATGGTTGTGGGTTCGATTCTACTCAGGGGAATGAAATATTTAATAATTATTTTCATTTCCTCACTCTGGTAACGAGGCAATGCCTTAAAAATTCGGTATAAAGTAGAGGACGGAATATATAAATGGGAAACGCGGTGCCTTACATTCCTTTGCCTACCATAGCAAGGTGCAGCGTGAACATGTTGG
Organism: Heliconius hewitsoni; assembly: GCA_018230445.1. Classification (NCBI taxonomy): domain Eukaryota; kingdom Metazoa; phylum Arthropoda; class Insecta; order Lepidoptera; family Nymphalidae; genus Heliconius; species Heliconius hewitsoni. Next base: position 15,165 of record DWAN01001501.1, on the reverse strand, counting down.
AAGTTGTAAAATTCATATAACATATTAGGTGATAGAAGAATTCCAACAGAGCATTATTAAAATCGAAATTAACAAGAAATACGAGTAATACTAACAAGAAAGAAAAGTAAATAGAAAAACTGTAGAAACGTCGTCGTTAATACACGAACGACAAGTCCTTGTTCTTGAAGACGGACATAACTATTTCCATAATCGACGGGGCCACCCGTTTTATCTTTTAAATATAGACTGAAGCCATCTTTCTATACAGATTGAACTAAAATTCGACACAATAATATTATTATTGAAATTATATTTTGCTTTAGTTTCACTATGTGTCGGAAATGAAATGTTTATTTACATTTATATTTTCTTTTCTACGCTCTGTTATAGAGTGAAAACGGCGTTGAGTTCCGCCACTTAACACGCAATGCCTCCAACTTGGTGGAAAGTGGGGAACGGAGTGTCTTAACACCAGGTTCCCTCTGCCTACCTTGGTGTATGCGAGATACAGCGTGAAGCTGATTTATTTTCATTGTGTTTCCCGCATATGAAAGAGTAGGAGAATAAATCTTGTGTTAAGACACTTTGTTTCTGACTGTCGGTCCAATTTTATTACCAAAGCGAAAATAAAACATTCTCTTATCTGGTTATCGAACCCACAACCAAAGTATCTATAATAATTTTATTGATTTTTAACGAAATATTTATATTTGAAGTCCAATAAGAATAGGTCAATATTAATATGTTGAAAAAATAAAAATTTTCAATAATTTATATATAATTAAAGTCATTGAAATGTCTCGATATGTTTCAACGCTTATTATTCAAAAGATACGGGTCTCGCATTAAGACATTTAGCCATATACAAGTCAGCTATAACAAATAATATCACCGAAAATATTTTTAACAAGTGCTATAAAAAACGTCCAAATCTTTTTAAGCTTAATCTCATAAGTAACGGGCGAAAAAAAAAAACATAATTTCTCAAGTTACAAAAACACTGGGTCGTAGGTACCTTACCTTAACTTACCTAATTGTGATGCGACCCACGCAGCCTGGTAAGATTTATTAAAATATAACTTGAAACGCAAAAATCTTGATATTATAAGTTGGAATATAATTATTTTACGTATGAATGTTAGCTCGATATAGGCATAAGGTGAGTAGTGCCATCTATTATTGAGCGGATGTTACTAAGCATTAAAATTATTACGATTGTTATTAATAAATTATTTGGTCGAGGCAAAGCGCGGCGATGAGTTCCACCACACGAAACACAGTGCCTCCAGAATTCGGCGGAAAGTGGGGAACGGAGTGTATTAACACTATGTTCCCTCTGCCTACTCTGCCGTGTGCGAATACAGCGTGAAGCTGATTTGAACTCTTATACCTAGACAAATTTATACACGTACATTGTATGATATTAGTGAAGAGCCAGCGGGCGAAGCCATGGCTTATACAAGTTTTTAATAAATAAAGACATATTGAGACCAATCGTGGCGCATGGGCACATGGGCAGTTATGGGTTCGATTCCCACTCGAGGAAATGATATATTTAATATTTTCACTTCTTTAACAGGAAAGCACAGTGTTGAGTTCCGCCATTTAACATGCAATACGAATGGAAACTAACACTAAATTCTCTCCGCCGACCCTGCTGTATACCATCGCTATTTCAATTAGTCCATTATTATCAAAGGGGTCTAAAATTTTAATCAAATCCTGCATTTCCAAGCTCCATATAAACTTTTAATGTGGATCATCGTGTGAAGGATTTTATCTTTGATGTAGACCCTTCAAAATTTTAAACATTTAATTGGCAATTGAATAAGCCCGTGTGGTTTTCGTACTATAGATATATGTACTCGTATAAGGTCTTTCAGTGAAGATGTTAGATGAGAGTTTCATTAAATTTACATATTAACAACTAACACATGTGTTAAGTTACCTCAGAGGGAGTCTTAACTGATACTAATCGGTGGTACTAATACTATTTCTATAATAATTGAGTTTTAGATTTTTTCTACTTGGAAAATACAAGATTAAAATGTATTAATTTAATACATTAAATAAGAAACCGTGTTTTATAAAATATACCTAAAATATAAGATATATTTTTAGACAGCATAGAGTAACTGGTTAGTATTAAGTTTTTCTTATTTTCCTAATTTCTAGAGACAATGTTTCTTATCTAGCCGAATATTGAACTCTATATACCGATTTTAAGGAAATATCCATACAACAAATTGTATTTTCCTCGCATTATAATCTTTATTCCGGCCTTTTTACGTAGGTATATCTAATACAAAAGGAGAAGTGGGATATACCCTCTTCTGATTTTGTATTAAAACATTAAGATATCTAAAAAATAATTTCATATTTGGGAATCAATTCCATATTTCGTACATTAATAATTCAAATTATTTATAAAAATTATCGTTTTCCATATAGGAATAGGAACATCTCAACTTTTTAGGTGCCACCCTGAAACACAAAGTATTTTTTTTATATACATAGTGTATACATTTTTGAAGAAACCTTGCCTAAAATCACCCACCCACCTGCGAATTTTCCACTTTGTATCCAATATTGCGTGTTGAGTCGCGGAACTCAACACCGTAAATAATTCTATAAAGGAAACTACATTCTAATCCGCACAAATTTAAATACAACGTACTTTCTAACCAATTATAATGTACAGTAATCTACTGTACTATTTTATGAATACAAACCAACATAGCTGGGTCACGTCACAAAGCATTAAAATCAGCGTTTCGGCTCCTCGACTCATTAATTCCCATATTTATTGGCCCGCGGTACACGACTACAACACATTTACAGGAAGCACAAGTAGATATTTTTGTATATTATGTTTACTGTTATGTTAAATAAACTGAAAATAGTTGGGTAAAACGGTTTATTTTTGGATTTTTTTATTGATAAAAGTTAATTAATATGACAGTTTTTAGGTTTTAAATAAATAGTTTTAAATTTTTAAGTTATTCTACTTATGTTTGATGATTAATTTAACGCTTTAATTTTCACTCACTCAATATTGTACTCTCTAGTGGCAAGTAAATTTTCATACAAAGATATAGACCATAGATCTCCTTCCTCCAGTGTCCATGATACCAAAATAAAAGTCACGTAAGACCACGAAAACACTCCAGGGGTAAGTATGAAGGGGTTGATAATAGTGGACGAAGGAAAAGCAGCTTTTTGCACTCTGTTCCCTCAGGCTAACCCGCTAGATATCTTCAGACATTGCGTGTGGACCGGCGGCATAAACACCGCGTTTTGTCTTGCCAGAATAGGGGTGAAAATAGTTCGTTTCCCTCCTAAGGATCGAACCCACAACCAGCACGTTAACAGGCAGAAGCCATGCCACTGTCCCGTTACTCATTTTTATATATACATTCACAACAAAAAAATACAACGATCACTTATCACACAGCCAGGGGTGGTAATTTACATGAAAATTAAATTGTTTATATGTTTAGTATTCACTCTAAAGCATCGATATTAAGCTACCGTCGTGAGAGAATACATACGTGCTTACAAGCCGCCTACGAATAGATGGCATGGTTTCCAGAAGCCATAAGATATAAATATGTTGGAAGTTCGGTTTGTTTAATGTGAGACCCACCGAGCTGTATGTATAGTTATTATAAATTCTTAATTTACTATGTAAGTGAGAGACATCGCACTGCTGTAATTGCGCGGTGTAGAACGCTGTTAATTGGCATTAAGGTTGTTTGAGAAGTACAGCGAAGTTGCGGGCGGCTGTGAGTTATTTTTAACTTATATAAATTGTAATAAGCGGACGAAAACGAATAAGACTGAAAAAATAAATAGCTTTGTTTTTGTTGTAATTTAATTTTTTTGTCTTCATTTTGAAAATAGTAAGTCCATATTTTCATTACCTTAGTAAACAATAAAGATTATTTTAATATCTTGATTAAAGATTGGCTAATACTTGAGGTAAAGATAAAAAAAAAGTTGTGTTAAAGCAAAAAATATATAAATTATTTCAATAATGACTTGATAGAATATAAAATTTACTCAAGAACCTTATAATATAATTAATTGAAAAAATTCCAGTTTTATGGAACAGCGTCACATAATGAGGGTGAAGCTTATAGTTTTGATTATTCGGGATATGAATTATTTGTTTTTTTTCTTTGATAATAAGATAAAGCACAGCAAATTTAGATGAGGAAAGTGGGGAACGTAGTGTCCTAGCGTTGGATTTTCTCTACTTTCCCTGCTATATTCGAGATACATCATGAAACAAATAAAAAACATACAATAACATTATGTTGTATTATAAAATATATCAAAGAAATATGAGCTCCTGATTTTTCTTTTTAGAACGTTTCGTCACCAAAATAGCAAAATTAAAAAAATATACGAATATCTATATAATTAAACACTTTTGTTAAATTGATAGACAATGCACTGACAAAACTACTGGACTTAAAACAAAGAAAATAACATGTAGATTAATCTATCTACATATATACTCTGCTATGCGGAATCTATAATCATAGAGCGAAGGAGAGAAGTAAGAGAGGATTTGTCCAAATCTCAACGAGAAACGAAAAAAAACGTTATAATCCACTTCACATGCAAAAATCCACGGAAATGGCAAGCAACAATATACCACCTACAATATAAAAAACATAACTAGCAGCCGCACGCAACTTCGCTGTACTTCCCAAACAACCTTAATGCCAATTAACAGCGTTCTACACCGCGCAATTACAGCAGTGTAAATAATATATTTATTAATAACATAACATTCCATATCCCTCCAGAAACAAACGTACTTAATATTCGCGTCAGCGAGCCGGCACGTCGCGTACCGCCTCTCTAATATTATTCATGCTATTTGTGTTAGTTACAAATGAGTGGTTCTCGATATCATTTAAATGCTAATTCAATAATTAAGCCGAACCGTCCGTAACGCGCACTATTGATCGATACCATTGTGTGGATTTACATTATTCGATATCTACATATACGAGTATCATAATTTATATTGGCTATTCGATATTGTTGTAACCGATTGTTGGTTTTTGAATTCACCGTATATGTATATGAGGATTTTACTTATGAAAATAATAGTTATAATGCAAATAACAGTTATAAACGTTTTGGATTATATGTAGCGATTTAGAAATTCGTTCCATATTTTAGGCTAAGGTAGTTTTTTCTTAATAAAAGCCATTGCTAATCAAATCAATTTTATATTTTATAATAACGTCATATATTTTTTGAAGCATTGTTTTTAATTTGGTTCATTTTTATATAAGATTCAACGAAAAAATAAATATTAATTTTATTTCTTTCTTAATAGAAATAAAATGTTTCTGTTTACATTGACGAATGAAAAAACGAATCAAAAAACAAACTCTATAAAGGCTATAACCGAATATACTAACACAGACATAGACAACATATCCAGAAATTAAAACCCATAACAACATTAACCACCAAAAACCGAAAGAACCACCACAACCCAATGACAATTATCAAAGCAGCCAACAATTCGAGACAACCAAAATTCATAACTTAGTACTCACATCTAAATACAAAACGGGTGAAGTCACGAGGCAAATTAGTGTGCTCTTTGTGCAATCAGGCGGGCCCTTCATTCTAATGAATATGAATACGGGTATTCGTTAATGTTTCGCGTAGTTTCTATTTTGTGGCTTTTGTTGTTTCACTTGCTGTGACTCGTGGCTTTGTTCGTTTAATTTAGTACTTGTTATAGGAGTGGTGGTGGCACAATGGTTATAGTTTGAATGTAGTTATGAATTCATATCTGATAAGATTACTTAGTTAGAGAAGATAGTTATATATGAATTTATTATAAATATTATAGATAGTAAAGACCAGTCATGGCACGGGGGCACAAAGTGTGACTGTAAAACCCACTGGTTCTGGGTCCGGTCCCCTCTCGAAGAGATATAATATTTACTTAAATTTATATTTCCATTTCTTCGCTCTGGTTTCGAGGCAAAGCGCGGCGTTAAGTTCTGCCACTCAACACGCAATGCCTCCAGAATTCGGCAAAAAGTGGGGAATGGAGTGTCTTCCCTCTGCCTACCCTGCTGTGTGCGGGATACAGTGTGCAGCTGATTATTTTATTATAGATACAAGGTACTTGTAGTGTATTATAAATATTTGGCCTATTTTGTTTAGAATTATAAACCAGTATTGATTATCCTAATTTAGTCTAACAGCTTCATCTCGTAGCTCCTAGCGTTAAGACACTCCGTTCTTGGGAACGGCGCCGCCAAATTAGCGAAACATTACTTATTGAGTGGGAAAACTTAACGCCAAGCGTTTTCTACTACAACGATAAGTGCACCAGATATTAAGTTTAATTAAATTTATTTAAATTAAATATAGAATTCTCAAGAACGGAAATGAAACTCAAAATAATCACGCTAAAGCTGTTCCACTGCGCTCTGACTGCTGGACTGCTTCCATCTTAAGTAAGGTTTAACTTTAAGAGTAATTCCTTAAAATTGCTCATTTCCTAGTAAAACTACAAAAGCTACACAGTACTAGAAAAAAACAACAATAACATTAAAAGGGTTATAATAACTCGGTTAAAAAGAACCCGTCACAAATCCACTGTAGGTACGTATTATCTCATATAATAATAATACCAAGAAAACGTGTTGTTTTCGGCCAAATTGCCGACAAGGCGAATGGCGGACATGTTCCCATGAAGTCATAGATCATTGTGTTGATAAAAGACTCTAACAATTAAATGTTGTTTTGAAATAAAAAAAAATGTCACCAGTAGCAACCGCGCGACTAATATTAAGAAGGCCTCAACAAAAGGTTTTATACGTTTTTGTGAAATTAAAGTGATTCTTATCTAGAAATAAGTTCGTGCTCGTCGTAGCACGTGCACTAGTTTTAACTAACTGGTCGTTTGTTTTTTCTTAGAGATTGATATGGCTTTAGGGCAGTCTTTTTATTTTTAAACTTGATATCTACCATTTTAGGTTCAGATACTTTACATAAATTTACTATTATTTATAAAAATAAATAATTTATGTTATGTTATAAAAAAATTATGTTTATAAAAATAAATAAGTTATAATTACGATATGATTATTAAGCTGTATTTAAAACTTTATAACAAACAAATTTGTTGCTTGAAAAACCGATTGTATATTTTCTTTGTAGGGTAGGCACCGAGAAAGTAGTGATAAGACCAGTCACTCACTTTCGGAACTTTACGCTTCGGTTTGTCTTACATAGAAACTAAACGGAGAAAATAAAAATAAATGATCCATGTTTATATCAAACAATATAAAGCATTTGTGCGACAGGCACAAAGCCACGATAGCCTGATCTGTAATTTATATTCATTTATCTACAATAATCCATACTTATCTATATGACGTACCTCCAGAATTCGTCGGAAAGTGAGGAACGGAGTGTCTTAACACTAGGTTCCCTCTACGTACCCTGTGTGCGGGATACAGCGTGAAGCTGATTATTTATTTTTTTTCAACTTATGTATACAGAACCAAAACGCACTTTTGATAAATGTGTAAGGTCTTAATTATAACGGTGTGCTCATCTCAGTCGGTTTCTAAGTAATATTTTAATCTAAAGCGTACATCTAAGCGCAGACGTGCCTTCCCTTTTATAAGGGCTACTATAGCATGAAGATATGCCTTTCGGTTTCATCTCCAGTAATAATTATTTTAAAATGTGTTATAATATGGATATTATTTCAATTTATCAACTCAATTCAGCTTTACGATGTAGGCGGGGGGTGCCTCACTATCCGCCGAATTCTGGAGGCATTGCGATTTAGGAATAAAGTATTACATAATAAATAATTATTAATTTCTCCGAGTGGGAATCGAACTCACAACTGTCGCCCGTGTCCATGCCTATGATAAGGCATTCAAATGTATACCTATAATGTTATTGCTGATCTAAATAGCTACTAAATCAATAAAATTAAAAAGATATATCCCCGGAGCAATGAACTTTATAAGGAACATAGTTAAGACGTCTGAAAAGTCGCTGAAGTACCTACGCTTTAAGTGCCTTAGGATGCTATACGAAATGATTGTAGAGTGTGTTTAAAATCATTATTTTCAAATATTATGATAAAAAAAAAGTATTTTCATTTAAAATAATTATAAAGGATCATTTTGAGAACCAAGATAAGTGAAAAGTAAGAATATCTATCTATTTTCTGTAGCTACTTTTTTTAGCGTCCCGCACAAATCAGAGTAGGCAAAGGGAACCTAGGAACCTAGTGTTAACACACTCACCTTAATAAATTCTCTTTTCTCCAAATTCGGCAGGCTTTCCGTGTTGAGTAACGGAGTATTTTATAATATTGGCTGTCGTGTGTCATATTCGAATCGAAATGTTTTAAGAAAATTGCATACCCCGCAAATTGCTGGAGCGTTCGATGTTGAATGATTGGTTTCATATGTAGATCGACATAATATAAGAAGTTATAGGAAAATATATAAGTATTAAAGCCATCGTGGCACCGTGAGGTAGTGGTTGAATATAATGAGTTAATAACATAGTGCGACGTTGAACTCCGCTACTTAACACAAGCTCAAATGTTGGCGAAAAGCAGAGACCGGATTGTTTTAACAATAACTTCTCTCTACGTTCAATATAAAACTAAGCATAGATAGATGTCTTGGTTATTGATAACAGAAAATATTTTTTTCAAGATATTTTTAGGAAAAACGTTATTTAATTTTAATCTTAATAAAAGGAAAATAAATATTATGTACGCTTCAAACGCTTCACCTCTTGAAGATCCAAGATAGCACAAAATAACTAATTAATAGAAATCTCAATCGGAAATATCTCCTCCATCAAACTTTACACAAAGGCAATCAAACACGAAAATCGAAATGGTCGAGTTAAACAGTGCAAATTCAATAGGATATTCGCATACTTGGAATTCTCTAATAAGTGTTCAAGCCACCCCTTGGCTTTTAACCCCTTCGTACCCTGTCATTTTGAGAACAAATTAATCATCATCATTTACATGCAGCGCTGGTAGCCAGATTTGTTTCTACGATTATGTCACCCTCGCCATTTAGTTGTGGAAGTGGAACAGATTTTGTGGATGTGTTCTAATACTTTTGAATGTTAATTAGACATTGTACGGCGTTTTTGCTTCTCATTAAGATTTATTGGTTTAGGGTTGGTTCTTAGATTAATATTTTGTTGTTGTTTGCTTTTTTTTTGTTGTAAGTGTAGTTTTTTTTATTTGTAAGCTAATTAAGTAAATTTTGTGTAGTTGTAAACTGTATGGGTTATTGGACCCCTCAGTGGTCCAAGGGAACCTCGATATCGTGATGCAGGACATGAGAGTCTATCCACCAAGTTGAGACTATCCACCAAGCATGTTATCTTTCATGTTCATTGGACAGTCGTGCCGCAGGGGCAAAAAATGTGACTGTAAACGTGACAAGTTGTGGGTTCGATTCCCATTCGAGGAAATTTAATATTAAATATTTTAATGTTTTTCCCCCTGGTGTCGGACCTAAGCGCAGCGTTGAGTTACACCATTGAACACGCCTCTAGAATTCAACGGAAAATGGGGAACGCAGTGTCTTAACACCAGGTTCCCTCTGCGTCTCCTGTTGTGTGTAAAACACAGCGTGAAACTGAAAAAAAATGTTGTGAACAGTGAAACAGACGGAGTTGGAAGACAGATTCTAGCAAGAAACGCCGTAATTAATATGAATTAGAAGAATTGTATGTATATTGCTTAAAAAGTAGATGATTATCTTAGTGTCGTGTTCATACAATAAAATACTTTAGTGCCATTTTAACATAACTTAATAAATTATATGGGATATACATGAAATATATATCTATATGAAATATTCTGAGAGATTTCTGAGTTTTGTACGGTTTACATATATGACATAATAAATATTAACAACACATTGAACTTATAAACTTTTACCCAAGTGAGTTAAAAATACCTACTAAATGACCAAAAGATAGAGTTCATACCTATACCCGATTCGTTAAATACAATCAGCCATCGGTCCATACAAATCAAACGGTCAAAGTCAAATATAATCACACCCAAGGGCCATTCGGGACGGCTAGTGACAATTATTGCGTTCATTTTGATTTGGCACAGTCCGCACCCCCTCCCCGTACCGGTCGTAGGAAGGGTTGAAGTGTGAATTGTGATCTCTGTTAGAATATTAATATATTTGTCTTTACAATTGGTGTAAGCGTTCCGTTGTTTTTTTTTAATGGTGATAATGATGATGATAAGGCCAGTACGCCAGATAGGATGTGGATTTGATTCGCAGTGGAAATGAAATATTTAATGTTATTATGTCCTTGTTGTGGCAACGTGGCGAAACGTGGCGTTGAATTTCATCAGTCAACAGACAATGTGTCCACAATTCGGTAGAAAATGGGAACGGAAGTGTCTTATTGGGAACAGATTGTTTATATATTAGGTTCCCATGTTTTCTCTGTCTACCCTTCAATGTGCGGTACACAGCGTTAATCTAATAAAAAAAATATGCTGTATAATAATTTCTCTTGTTATCTTTTGTAAAAAATTAATTGGTGTAAATAAGTTGCATATAAGAAAAGACTTAAACAAATGAATTTAAAATATATTTTTTAAATCTTTATCTAAATATGAAAAAAAGACACGAATGAGAAATATTTTCTATGATTCATTAAATAACCCCTCAAAGTAACTAAAAAGGACCGATCGTCAAGATGTTTGAACTTCCGTAATACCTTAATATCTCAGGATTAACACAACCTGAGTTTAAAATTAAAATCGATAGCAAAGTTTTCATTACACACCGATCGATATTTAATTTCGATATCTCGCTTTAGTGTCGAGCCTTGTTAGTATAAAATTTATTGCCACGAACTAAACTTATTCCTTCCTATTGTTCGTTTCGAGATGACTCGAACAATGCCATCATAATTTATTTTTCGATGCATCCCTCTCCCACAGATAAAGTCGTGATAACAAATGATAACTAAAATAATAAAATAAACCGCGGCTCCGTAGCGACATATTTCATTAATAAAGGCAAAACAAGTATTGAGGTATCATACGAACTCACTTTGGAGTGTCCATACGTTATAGAGATAAAAGGAAAGCCTTGGAGCCGTTGGATTTATGCGATATCGAAGTTGGAGTGATGCTGTGTAAGAACAATGGACGATCGTGGCGCCCCATGCGGTGAGCGATCCGGGCGGGGGTTTCTGTAACGGGTATAGAATGTGGCGACATCTATTGTCTAGTAGTGGGGATTGGTTTTATTGTTTTATTAAAGGAGTTTAATGATCTTATATAGTTAATTTTGGTTATTTTGCGAAATGAAAGTTTTAAAAAATTGTTTAAAAATGGTTTAGACATATTTATATTCTATATTAAAACTTAAGAGAATCTGTAACTGTTTAAATAAACGCAGAATCGTTCTGGGCTCGCTCTAAAAGTCTAGCTCTAATTATATACTATATGTAGTAGATTAAATTTTGAATCGATTATCTCTTTAAGGTAGTTGTTACTAACATTTCTTTTTGGAATGTAGATTATATTTAAACATGATAATCCTACGCATAAACAATAAACACAAATAGAAAAAAAAACAATATATCTATTTTTAAAATAAAATAGTTAAGCATTGAAAAGCGACGAATTTTGCCAAAAAATATTCATAAGCTGTCATCAGGCGACTGGACCCACGCCAGATGCGGCAAACCGACGACAAAATATTTCAAAGCAAAATACTTACTCAAGTAAATCACCCCTCGCTCTTTAAAATCACTTTTGAGAAATCGAGCAGCAATTTCTTAAAAAGTTACGCCAAAATTAAGCGTTCGAACTCAATCTGAATTATAGCTGAAACTTTGCAATGGCTGACGGGATGTTTGTCCATTGGGGGTATTATGGGGGTATTATGTTCACTTACTACACTTGGCAAGAGGCCCTAATTAAGTAGAACGTTGTTCCTGAATTTAAAATATTATCTAGAATCTCTCTTTTAAATGTTATGCTATAGGAGCGTAACGAATATTGTTCACTTCCGCATACTTCCCTAAACGCACCATTACAGTCAGTGGCCCGTTGCGCCGTTATTTATGTTCCACATTAAAAACAAAATGATATGCTTTCGCCGCTGAAAATCTAAAAAGAATAAGCAATAAAACGATAAAACCCAAATCTGATACATACTAGGGCCGCAATTTCCCGCAGGGCGTGCGAGCGGGACGCGGCTATACACCTTCTAAATGAATACGATGCTACTGTTTCATCTCTCACCTCTATCGTTCGGCGATCTCTGAAGTGTCCTAACTCTACGCGCAATAAAAGAAAATTCAACCTTAGATGTAAGCTTTAAGCGTGCAAAACGAATGCAGATTACAACAAATGGTTTTAAGATTAATATAGTACGAGCGCCACCCCCGCCCCATACCACCCTGGACGCCGCTCAGCATTCAAATAGGAATTGAACGGATGACCAAAACATAATATCGTTGGTAGATTCAGCGGCCATAAATCAAATGAGAAATAATCTGTTTCGGAACGAGATAGTCGCGATGCCGTACCGCCATAAAAACGCAAAACGTTTTGTCTGATTGAAATCGTTGCGTTACTGGTGGCGTTTTTTCGAAGCGTTATTTCCTTTTTATTTTCCTTGATGTATAATCAATGTGTTAACGGATGGCCGCCAACCGAGGGCTTTGAGAGTAGATTTGCCACACAAAAGGTTCTGATATTGAGTTTGAAAGTAGTTTCTCTTTTCTTCCTTTATGTTAATGGCACTTTCCGCGGCGTTCGGTAATGGCTTGTGTGAATAAATGTCGCGTTTCAGTTAGTATTGCGAGCTTTCAATTCACTGTCTAAACAATAGTCAACTATTCGGAGGTTCCAAGAAACAATGGAATAGAATAGAAATATATTTATTCCATGTCAGCGTCGAACTCATAAATTACCAAATTATTCCGAAATAGAGATTAACCCGTCAAATTATAATTCAAAATATTCGATAAAATACCCAACAGATTGCGCCACATGTGGTCAACCTGTCCCACAGCCGCGGCACATGCCATGCCTACCTTCAACAATTACTACTTAAGTAAAAAAAACAAATTCAAACTTTCATTTTTCTGTCAAGGAACCCTGAACCTTATATGGAACAGGTAGGTTCCATAATCCTGGAGAAGTAATATGTCACGGATCCGACCAACTGTTCCGGATGATAGTTATCAAAAAATTAACAATTTGTTTAAAGCAAATGAACCGGGGCTAAGCCGTCGGTAAATTATTGGAACGCTTAGCGATGGCCCAGGACTTTAATGTTCACCGAATGTCACCTTTCCTGTGCGAAGTATGCCCTTATCTTTTTAATCTTTCGACAGAAATTTTAATATGTTTTTATTGGTCGTCACATGCAGCGTTGGACAGCTGGCTTATTTTGTAAACGTTGGAATTGAATTTGAAATTTTACTAAATTATCTATTTTAACCGATTCAAATTATATATTGACTGCGATAATTTGACTTTTTGGGGACTATAATTCCTAATTCCTATCGTAAAATCTGTAATGTAATACATTAAAAATATGTAAGCAATAAAAATATTTTAGGATAACTATAATAAGATAATCTAAATAAATAAACACCTCTGGAACTATAGGTAGCTAGCTATATATGTAATTTAACTCTGTTTTCTCTCTCTCTACACCATGAAAATACGGAAACTCCATAAACATAAAAAAATAAACACCGTATAAAAAATTCAGTCGTTACTTAAAAGATAATCAACGTAGACGATGCCTCGCAGAAATAATATTCCAAGATCCACACAAAGTTACAGCTAAATCAGAAGCGTCGAGCAATACCATAACACTTTCTTTTACGACTTTTTTAGAGCATTCCTTCTAGTTTCGTGTTCGTGATTGCTATTCATTTAGGGATCATTAAGGAAATTATTGTTTTTTGTTATTTTTAACTTTACGCTATTATACCCGAATATAGCAAGGAGAAAGGGAACCTGATTATCGAGACATTGTCTGTTCGGTGGCGGAACTCAACACCGCGCTTCGGCTTCGTCAAATTGAAAAAAAAAAGATTAATTTTCCCAAATAAGAATCGATTCCACAACCATTCCAATTATCCAAATACTATATTTGCACCACGACGGCCCCAAACCAACACTTTCTTTTACGACTTTTTCAGAGCGTTCCCTTTTACTTCTGTATTCGTGATAGCTATTCATTTGGGCGTCATTAACAAAATGATATATTATGGTGAATAAAAAATGAAAATTAACTTTCGGCTCCAAATAGACAATTGCATGTTGACAACTAATTATCAAAACGTTAACTCACCAAGTTTTTTTTTGTGCCGTGACTGTTTTTTAACAATAAATCTTAACCTAATGAGGTATTTATGCGAGTCGAGTCTCCTTGTCGACTATTAATCCTTTATTCTAAAAAATAAGAACGACGGTTTCTTCGATACGGTTTTTTTTAACTAGATGTGTTTGTTTAAACATCGAAGGTTGTGGATTCGGGTTGCCTAAGCTACGGGTTGCGTTAATTTTTTATGGAGATGCTCTCGTTTAGTGAAGTCATGAATAAATAAAAAGGTAACGGAAACGAAATGAGGTTGTTTTGTATTTTGTCATAGTATTCTGTGTGCACATTTAATTTTCATTCGTATCTACTTAAATCTATATATACTGAATGTAGTGTTGTCTAGACATTACTTGAGGAATATTACTAAAGAAAATACTTGAAAATATACTCGAAATACTCTTTAAATCTAAACCTATTCATACTTTTCTGTTTTCTAAGAAATATTTTTCTATCTTTTTTGAATATTCATTTAATAGTAAAATTTGGATCATCATGTCCCTTCTAGTACCTTGTGTTTCATTTATTATAGATCTATGTAAATATTTCATTTCCAAATGCATGATTTAAGTCAATTTTGTGAAGAAAGGATATTATTATTGAAACAAACCGCTATGAGCAGTTTTTTTACAATTGCAATATTAGGCTAAGTGTATTTGAATTTTGGCTTTACTAACTTAATATATTCGTCATGATGACGAGGCAATAGATTTATTACGTAAACAACTAACTGCGCCGCAATCAACAT
>DWAN01001500.1:0-17667 GCA_018230445.1 Heliconius hewitsoni | reverse complement strand
CTTCCCACTAAGAAAATTTTGGCGCACGCGCCGTGTCTGGTCTCGACTAGTGACATCGTCGAAATGAACTCAGATTTCTGTTTTATTCAGCCACATAGCGTCATTGTGATGTTCCGAACCGACCAATAAGAAGGCAAAGCTTTTTTTAAAAGTTACTTAATTGGTTAATTTGCAATAGAACGCTATTCCTATAGGTTATTAGCGTGAAAAGGCTGACTACTGGTGCGGGGCTGACTACTGATGCCCGTACCCTATACATATATTATTTGCTTTGTAGTAGGTACAGTAATTAGTAGCATTACTAATTAATTTCTATGCAATTTATGTTGAATTCTACACAATGTACAGTACAGAGTAAACAATGAATATTAAATAAAAAAAGGAACTATCTTAGAAATTACAGAAGGAAGGACAGAATAAATAGTATATAGGCTTATGTTCATTCTTGGATTTTATTTTTCTCCAAATTATATGAAAATGATTCTTACTACATATTTAATCTAACCTACCCTTGACTATATACACAGAAATAATTTATATAATAAAAGAATAATAAACAAGCGAAGGTACAAAAGTAAGTAAATCATGTTAGAACTTGATCGCCGACGAGGAAAATGACAGTTAAAATTATTTTCACATTTGTTTTACAACCTTAGTATTCTCAAAAACACCAATATAATTGAAGCTTTTTTATGTTAATATAATTTAAAAATGAATCTGATGAAATTGTGTTGTGCTGATACAAACAATGGCTTATAACGTTGCTTTTTAAAACAGTTATATATTATATTATACGGTAATCCGTAATATTTTAGCACCCCAAATACATAATACAGTACTATTACAGTCAAATATAATATTAAAATTAAATTTTAAAACGTCTATACTTAATACTGGCAACTCTTTAAGATTTTGAAGTTGACATTGACATTCATAGATTTGAATAATTGGAAAACAGCAAAAATAAGCATGATTTTTGCGGCATGCGATAGGTATGTTAAATCTAGATACTGAGTAAATATTTCTTGACAATATCGGATTAAATTTTATTCTATTTAACATCACAATGCCAAATACACGAAAAAAAGTTATAAAAACTGTGTATAAAGATGATGAAAGTAGTGGAAATGAGGGCCATGATTTTAGCGATTCTGGTTCGGATGCGGTCATTACCGATAATGAGAGTTCTGATGATGAAGAAGAGTACCATCAATCGTCCGAAGATGATTTCCAATCTAAACAACCTAAATCAAAGCGACAAAATGTTAAAAAAACCAAAACAAAGTTCACAAATTCATTTATTAACAAAATAAATAAACAAGATTTTGATATTAAGGAAAACATTCCTTTATTTTCTGTTAAGCATATGTCCGATGCTGATAAACTGTTACCTTCGGTTCTTAATCTTTCTGAAAGTGGTAAGTCAATTGTCTTATTATAGATTGTGTTAAGCTTTTATAAGCCCGCTATAAATTTAACAATTCATTCTTATTATTGAAATGGATGCTTTATAGAGTGAAATTATATGAAAATTATTATTGGTAAATACCCTAATAAAGTACTTAGAAATATTCAATAATTAAAAGTAAAATAGATAAATAATTTGAATAATAATATATATAAAATATTGTTTTCTCACATTTTAGCCACTGTGGCCATTGTGAAAGAGAGGCAGTATCTAAATACAATTTTGCGGGTTTGATCCCCAGTCGAGGGGAAGTAAATATTTTCATTACCTTGCTCTGGTAACACATAGTTGAGTTCCACTCACACCCCTCAACATTCAATGTCTCTATACTGCTATAAATTGTAGATCTGAGTATATCTCTAGCTACTCTGTGTATGTGATATGCAAGACATAGTCCAGTTTTCTTTTGTCCACATTAATGATTATGTATGTTTATTACAGATAGCAGTGACGGTGATGATGATTTACCTAGAGTCACCAAGAAAAATAAGCCAATATGTAGTTTAAATTATGAAACTATTGACTCTGAAAATGAACCAGAAACAAGATTTGAATATAAGGATGTAAATAATAATAATAACTTGCCAATTTTTTTTTTGTAATTTTTTAAATTTGCTTTTATTAATTATTTTAAATACAATTTTCAGGTGTGGTCAGAAAATATCCAGGATAATAGTGAAGAAATTGCCAAAAAAACATTTATGGAACTAGAACGGCATAAAAATAAAATAGAAGAAACAAAACAATCTATACAAAATTATAGTTTGAAAAATTATAATATGAAGGAATCTGAAGTTAATGATTTACTTGCTCTTGGAGAAGATGAAAAGCCTGCAAATATTTTGACAAAACCAAAAAGAAAACCAATAAATGAGGACAGTGATTCAGAAATGGAAGATTGGGAAGAAGTTAAAGGTAGGTAGGTTATCAATGGCTAAGTTGGAACAAGATAACTAAAAAGCACATATTCTTACATAAGTAATAAATATATTTTTTTAAGATTCACACTATTATACAGGTAGAGTTCACATGTTATTAAAACCAGTGTTGCCCACTTTCAGTTCAAATTTTTGAGACATTGTGTATTGAGTGACAGAACTCAATAATAGTACAAATTGTCCTTCTAGTAAAGCAAGGAAATGAAAATAATTAATTCCCCCAATTTGAATTAGATCCCACAATCTCACTAGGACTCACCACTCAAGTTGGAATGATATTGAAAGTTGATTCTGGATAAAAATACAAAGACATATTGAAATGTTTGGCTTATAACAATTCAGTTATTTTTACACAAGAAAAAAGCTTTCATCTTATTTCACTTGTCTTATGTGACTCGGCTTCATACTACAGTATGAGGTCAGGTACTTAGTGCTAAGATACTTTATTCTCCATTTTCTGCTCATTTTTGTAGCTGACAATGCTTGGAATTACAGTCAGACATTTTTCAAATTCACCACAACTGCTTATAAGCATAAAAAAATATATATTTATTTATAAATATTTATTGCAGATGTTAAAGGAATACCGCACCAAGGGCTACAACTCATTGTGGGAGTACCTGATGGAATTTGTAGAAAAACTAAGAAATTAGACATTGAAATGATGATGAAAAGAAAAATGAACAGAGTCAAGAAAGAGTATCAAGTTTACATGCATAAAGTACATGTTTTATGTTGGCTCGGACACGGTAACTATGTCAGTCAAATGCTGAATGACCAAGATATATTAGCAGCAACGTTATCTCTAGTTCCATCTAAAGAATGCTATCCAGGTGAAAGAGTGGACATGAAGTATGTTGAACAAATAACCAATTGGTACAAGGACAAAGTCACACTTAAACAAGACAAAAATGAGAACAAGTTCAAACCTAAAGCACCCCCATTAAAAGAACTTCTGCTCCAACAAATAAAAAGTAGAATATTTACAACCAAAAAATATATAGTTTTTGTGTTTGTATCTATGTTAAGAAGTCTTGGATTGCAATCGCGGGCTATGTTTAATTTTGTAACACTGCCAATAAGACCACCTTCTTCTGAACTTTGTTCGTTGTCTACTAAAGAAAAGGACACAAAAGTGAATGAAAAAGAAGTTAAAGGGAAAGTAAAAAAGAGTGCACCTCAAAAATCTGGTAAAGTTAAAAAAGAAAAAATCGAGCAGCTAGATGGGAATTGTGATAGCTCATGTGAAAGTGATAATATAATGCAAATAGATGGTAGTGACGACAACCCTACAGTTAAGACTCGGCGGCAAAAAAAAATTGCCGAAAGTAATGCTGGGAAACATTTGAATACAGACGATAACCCTGAAGAAGAAAGTGTGTCTCCACCAAAACGACCCAGAACGAAAGCGGCAATTAATCAAGAAATAGCAGGTGTAAAAGTTGAATCTGTAAATAAGCAAGTAGATTCTAAAAAAATAACTGGATCGAGTAACGAAACCGCAAAAAGTTCGCGAAAGTCTTTATCACTCAAAACCCAAGAAAACCTAAAAGAATCTGCTAATCATGGTGATGAGTTGAAAATTGATGATAAAAATTCAAATGATGTTAAGAGTCCTCGAAAGACCAGAAGCAAGGATACAGAGAAAAAATCTCTTGAAACTCTTGCCCCTCCAGCAAATACTGGTATTGTAAAAGGAAAGAAAATGAAAAAAACCAGCAATCCACCGAAGATAGTTGTTTCTTCAAATAATGATAACAGTAGTATATCAAGCAAATATTTTGATGCTGACCAATCTTTACTTGAAACAAAACAACTGGGAAGAAAACGATCACGTACATCTGAACCTAAGGCATCAACAAACAAAAATTGTGATGATGTAAAAAAACAACGAACACGGAGCGCACATAACATTCCAGAAAATAAAAGTAAATACTTTAGTGAAAATAAAGAACAGAATAAAAAAAATACGAGATCTACAAAAGGAAAAACAGATAATAAATCAGAAAGTCAAAATCGTGTAAGCCACAGAGATCTTGCAAAACAAAAAAATACGTCCAAAAATGATGTAACTAACGACCTTGTAAACATTATTAAAGGAAGAGTTAAAGAGGCAAAAGACGAAGCGAAAAAGGGAATTGTCAAAGGTAATTTACTTATATGAATACAACCTAAAAATTTCCTTATTTTTCTTAGTTCACGCTACAGCGTGTTCCGCACATATACGAAATGTGTGCAGTAGGTAAAGTTAACACAGGAGTATATTTATTATTATCTCACAATTTTTATATTATCGAGGCATAAGCGCACGACTATAAACGCTACGATTGTGAGTTCGAATCTGACTCGGGGGGAATGAAATATTTGATATTTTAATTTCGTCGCTTTGGTAACTTAACACGGCACTGAGTTCCGACACAACACAGGCATTACCTCAAATCAAAGTTACCTGCTGTGTGCGGGATACAGCGTGAAGTTAAATAATTTTATTCAAAATAAGAAGTTACATGCTTAATTTTTTGAACGTCAACCAATTCACCCCAGTTCACTAAAGTTAATGCCTCAGACCTGAGAAGATTGGGACCAAGAAACTCAGTGGGGCTTTGGTTTTTAAATCAATTTTATACAAATACTATATATCTAATTATTTGTGACAATGATACCTATAAATCAGACTGGAGCGAGCATTTCATTACCATGTTGTCGTAACGTGTTATCTATACTAATATAATGAAGGGTTTTGTTATTGTACCATGGATCTGACGTTTACTTGAAATTTAAGGATTTAAATGTCTTAACAATGTCTCTTAAATTGACTGATTTAAATTTAAAATCTTCATTACATTTGCGTATGCTCTCCTTAAGTAATGATTCAGCGACGGTTGTAGAGGATATATGTAAGTGTATCGGTTGACACAACTGGAATATTAGCAAAGAATTCGGTGATCATTGGGGAATGGAATTGTCTTAATAGAAATGGAGTGTCTTAACACTAGGTTACCAGGTGCCCCCTGCCTACTTTGCTTTGTTCGGGATATAGCGAGAAGATATAAAAATAAATAAACTTTATTTTTGTTATTAGAAAAAATTAAACAAGAGACAGACGAGGAAAGTGACTATTTGCCAGTTGAGTCGCCAAAACGCAACCATTCCGAAAGTGATGATGATTTTAAACCAGTTAAAATTAGTCCTAAACCCAACATTGTGAAGAAAATTGATCGCCGAGTGCTATCGACGGATGACGAACTACCATTAAATAAAATTGATGTTTGGTGTGAAGTGTTTGTGGAGGAACTAGAAGAATGGGTTGCAGTTGATGTTATTAAGGGGAAAGTACATTGTGTCAATGAAATATATGTAAGTATTAACATTAAATATGATATACTAGATTATTGTTGCTACAAATACAATAAAAACGCGAAATTTATGCTTAAAAAAATAGTAAGAGGGAAAAATATACTTACGACTTGATGAAGCAAGTATCTAAAACAGACAACTTAGACTGGGAAAATTTTTTTAGTTCATTAATACAATTCTATATATTTATATGTTTTGCATTACTCTATTTATTTAGCTCTGCTCTCGCCCTCTGTCTCTCTCTCTCTCTGCTTAGCAGAGTCTATAGCATACAGTCTTATAGTCTGCTATAGAAAAACTATAATTAATAATTTTTCACACGACAAAATGATATTGTTTACAGAACCGTGCCACACATCCAGTTAACTATGTTATCGGTTGGGACAATAATAATTATTTGAAAGACCTAACACGTAGATATGTTCCTCACTGGAACACTGTAACGAGGAAGCAAAGAGTTGAACCAGTATGGTGGGAACAAGCTATAAAGGCCTGGCTCGGACCGAAAACAGCAAAGGACAGAGAGGAGGACGAGAGATTAGATACAATGCAACTAGAGGCACCTCTGCCGAAAAGTATAGCAGAGTATGTAGAAACACTTTATATACCATAGAATATACATAAAAATTGAAGCCGTTTTGGAGCAGTGGAATAGGGTGTGGATGTAAACGTGACGGCTGTGGTTTTTGGTTCCCACTAGGTGCAATGAATTATTTATTTTTATTTTCCTCGCCCGAGTATCATGGCAATTCGCAGCCATGAAATAAGCCACTATCGTGCCTTCTTGAGCGTTCCCGCGCTTGACTCTTTGTTTGTAAACAAATGCGGTAATATCCCATAAACAATCTCAGCGTCGATCTAATGGAACTTTATTTAAAAAAAATTGATAACTGATATGAATTTTAAAATTATTTTTGTTGTTTTGAACTAAACCTAATGTTTCTTAATTTCCTGTTATCTAATTACACTAAATTATACTCTTACAGATACAAGAACCATCCTCTCTACGCCCTCAAACGTCATTTGCTCAAATTTGAAGCTTTATATCCGCCGGACGCGGCCACGCTCGGGTTCGTGCGGGGCGAGGCGGTGTACGCGCGCGACTGCGTGTACGTGTGCCGCTCCCGTGACACGTGGCTCAAGGAGGCCAAAGTTGTTAAACTTGGCGAACAGCCGTATAAAGTTGTGAAGGCACGCCCTAAATGGGATAAGGTAACGCTCTATCCTGAAAACCTAATATCAACACTCAACTTTCAGCCCCAATGCGTTCTAAGTGCTGGAATTTAACACCGCGTTTTGTCTTAATAATTCATTAATTCATTTCGAGTGGATATCGAACCCACGACCATCGCATCAGACGCCAAAACGGTTTCACTTTCTTATTTATGCATATTATGTTAATATGCTTACATATTAATTTTATTGTTAATTAACTATGCCTGCATATTTGCCTGTGTAGGAAAATAACTTGATATAACTTTCCATTTATGAATTGATAAAAAAAAACAAACACTAAATAGTAAGGGAAGTATACCAAAATACAGTAGTGTAAACTGCATTTTAATTGGTTTAGCTGAATCAAATGCTGCAGCAGTTTTAAATATTGCCTAGAAAGAAAGGCAATAATGTTACATAATAATAAATAATAATAAATATTTGTTATTGAATTTAATATTTGCAGCTATCAAACAAATTAATAACAGATAAACCTCTAGAAATATTTGGTCCATGGCAAGTACAAGATTATGAACCGCCTATAGCTGAGAATGGAGTAGTTCCAAGGAACCCTTACGGGAATGTTGAATTGTTCAAAGATTGCATGTTACCCAAAGGCACAGTTCATATTAAATGTAAGTAAATAAACTTTTTTTATTCAATGTTACATTTATAGTAAATGTATATTTTTTAATCACACTATTAACATTGTAAATAATCTTTACAATTTTTTTTCTTATCTATTTTGTTATGTGCAATAAAAAATGTATAGAGGAAGTCCTGACGCAAGGGTGGGTACAAAAGTGAAAGCGAGGGTTGTGAATTCATTCAGTAGAGACCGCTACTGGAGAAAATAAATAATTATTTATTAATATTTTAATTTTTTCTAGAACCAAGGCGAAAGCCCGGCATTGAGTTCCGCCACTCAACACGCAATGCATTGAAAGTGGGGAATGGAGTTAATTTTTTTCTAATTTTTTCAGTACCCGGTTTAAATAGAGTAGCCAAAAAGTTGAACATAGATTGCGCGCCGGCGATGACAGGGTTTGAGTTCAATGGCGGCTGGTCCCATCCTGTGTATGACGGTTTCGTGGTTTGCCAGGAGTTTGAACAAGTTATTACTGAAGCATGGCTTAAGGTTCGTATACATTTAATTATCAAGTATTTATATATAACTTATAGTGTATACCACACATAGTAGGGTAAAATGGAGCTAGTGTCTTTTTACTTTTCTGCCGAATTCTCAATTTCCCAATACCGCTCCTTACCTCGTTACCAGAAGCAGTACTTTTTCAGTATTTAGGACTATATTGAATGAATAGCGTTTTTTTTTCTAGGATCAAGAAGAACAGGAACGTAAAGAGATCGAAAAAACTGAAGCCCGCGTTTATGGCAACTGGAAGAAACTTATTAGAGGTCTACTTATTAAGGAAAGACTTAAAGCCAAATATGGATTTGAGGAACCGAGTACATCAAATAATAAGAAAACAAAAGGCCCTAGACTTGTAGTGAAGAAAAAATAATCTTTAAGTAAGGGAATAATTTAATTATAAATAATTAGAGTAAGTTTGAAATTTTTTCGGGTATTAATAAATAGGTTCAAGGTAGATCCGGTTTCAGTTGAGAGTAATGTGATATAGTATTGCCATTTTGTTTATTTTTTATGTTATACTAGTTTTTGTCTTAATTTTTTTCTACACAGATTAATCTTAGATCTTTGAAAACTAATCCGCCTATATTGAAACAATTCTAGCAGTAATCTTTAATATGATTTAGATATAATAATTCTTTAGTTGTTATTTAAGCATGTTTACTGATTATAACTATTTAAGCATGTTAACTATATTATAGTTTTAAGTATTTACTTTCTGACATTATTAAACTCCATACCGCAATCACAAAATTTAACTATTTATTTTGAACCCGTGAAGGAAATTCATATTTAATCATATTACCACTTGTATTATTAAAGAAAATCTCAAATGCTCAGTTTTTATTCTTTTTTAATTAGTATTAGCCATAAAGTTTTAGTTGTATTGTTATTGCAAGGCATTGAATACAATTAGAAAATAAGTGTTAAAATATAGAAAAATGAAATCAAACATTCAAATTCTTGTAAATGTAACTATTTGCGTATGTTTTTACTCAATGCGCCGTTTTGTCTTATTAAAAGAGTGAGGAAATCAAAATATAAAAATTACCCCGAGAAGAAATCGTACTCACAACGTCATGTTTACAAGCCCACAACGTGCCACTGCGCCACGATGGCAACCAGGTTAAGAGCAAAATATATTCAATAAAAACTTATTAAACTAAAGAAGACATAGCTAACAGATCAGTTATGATCGTCGCGTGTATAAATGCAAATATTTTGAATGTTGCTACTTTTATATACGAAAAATGAGGCCGTCGCAGCACAGTGGCTTAGCGTTCTAAGTAAACGAGGCAGTTTTGAGTTTGATACACACTCGGGGAAATGAATTATTCTCAATTTCTCAAAGTGCTTTCCACACTTAGGAAAGAAAAATACTTATTTAGAAAACGTTTAAAAATAGCTTAGTGGTCAGAGCGCCTGGTCGGTTTCCAGGAGGCGCGGGTTCGAATCCCACTACGTTCAAATTTTTATACGTTTTCTAAATAAGTATTATTCTCAATTTCCTCGCTATGGTAACAAGACAGCGCAGTGTTAAATTCTACCACTCAATACGCAATATTTCGAAAATTGAGCAGGAAATGAGGAATGGAGTATCTTATGAGGAATGGAGTATGGAGTATCTTAACACTAGATATTCTCTACCTTCCCCTCCCTACCTTGCTAAATGCGAAATTCATTATTCAGCTTAAAAAAAAATCTGGTAAAATTTACTTTTATTTCATAATATGTACCTGTCTAATAAGTTTTAATTATTATTAATGTGCTTGTTTACCTCTTAAATAATTATAGTATAAATAATTTTAGTAGTAATCTTGATCTTGTTATGGTTATTTAGTTTTACATCTCCTTTTTTACCGGTTGTCCATTAAATATTCTTTTTGTAATACTGAGTTTTATTAAACTTTGATATGTTGTATTTTCTTGGTTCCTAAAGTGACCATAATAGTATAATATTGTATAAATACTATTACCGTGCTGCAGTCCTTAATTATGACGATTTTGATTGCGACTTCACACAATGTAGGTTATAATTAATTTATTGTTATTTGAGTAGGACAATTAATATTCATATAGAAATTGAAAAACATTTTCGTCAAATTTTATTTAATAAATGTAATATAATAACGAAATATTACATATGCAATAAGCTGTCTTATTTAAAATAATGTACATTTTATATTTAACTTGTGTTATGTTGCAAAAGCGTCAAAGCGTCTTGTGTTATTATGTGACATAACTTATTGCTGTTAAGTTAATAAAGTGACAAAAGTATAAACAATATATCTTTGGTGTAAAAATAATAGGAGTATATAATAGCTTCAGATCTTAAATTCAAGATCTGGTCGGTCGAAACGATTGCATTTTGCAATCTTTGCCGCGTTTACAGGATAGTTTATCCTCATATCTAAAAATGATATTTTGAGGATATAATCACAATGCCATTTTTAAAAGATGCCAATTTTTTTATATTTTTTTTTATTTTTTTAAAAAGTATTTACCTTACATATTTACTAATTAATTATAAATTCTATGCAACTTACATACGTTACAATATTTTATGATGAATTTATAAACTAAGGGCCCAAACACATTCATCACAGTTTGTACATATGAAAGGAATGTAACCTTAATTTATATTTTCCTATCATAAAATATCTTTCTTATCATACATTGAAATCTTTTATATTTATGAGTCTTATTTGATAATATCAACCAAGATTAAAACCAGTTTAATTCATGGTATGATGAACAGAATGTATCATTATGTAATAGAATAGATTCCTTTCTCGCTCCACACATTCTTTATTATTATAAAGCCCAGCTTCATAGTTTATTAGGCCATAGTCAATGTGCCTGCACCCAATCCGAATCCAACACCTTTGGGTCCGAAGTTTCTTCCGTAACAACCACGGCAGTAAATTTCACCGTTGGGTCCATCGTTCAAATTAGTGGAATCCTGAAATAAAAATAAATATAGTAAAATTATTTATACCTACTACCTACTACTATCTACACAAGAATAATTTTACATTTAGCCAAGTTTCTTAGTTTAGATTTTCTAGTCAGCAAGTCCACACGATTGCCAGTTGAATTGATATTTATTTTTAAATTATCTGTGCGAAAAATGAGTAATGCTTGTCGAAACAGTGATTCAGTATTAGGCCAGTTGTCATTTGTCAAGCTGACGTATAAAATTTTCCTATTTTAATTACAATTGAACATTCAAAAAGTGTTTAATAGGTATAGCATTTTTTTTACGTATATTTATAATGGCTAATAAAGTCATAAAAGCACTGTTCCTTTTCATAATATATTTCGCTCGAGATAGTTCAGCACAATTTTCGACAGAAGATTGTGCCTCATTGGGCTTCATAAAATCTAATCTGTTATGTTCTTCATGTGATCAACTTAAAGACTTTGGCTTAGATCAATTAGTGGAACATTGCAAGGAATGTTGTCATAATGATGAATCGACGCCAAAAGAAAAAAAATATGCGAGAGCCATACTCGAAGTATGTACATGTAAATTTCCAGCATATCCACAAATTCAAGCATTTGTAAAAAGTGATCGGCCAGCTAAGTTTCCTAATTTACAAATCAAATATTTACGTGGACTAGACCCTATCATTAAACTCCTTGATAAGGATGGTATTGTAAGAGAAACTGTAGCAATTGAAAAATGGAATACTGATTCTGTAGAAGAATTCTTAAACACGCATCTAATGAAAGAAGAAGATGATGATCGAGGATTTTTAAAAACTAATTTAATTTAATTGTACAAATAAATAAATTCTTCTTTGAATAACTTTGTTGTTTTAAAAACCTTATTAAATGCGAAGCTCATAGCATATATTACAGTATATGTATACTTACAAGAGATCTGTGGCAATCCGCACAAGAGAAGCACCGTTTGTGCCATGTGCCATTCTTTGAATGCATTTGTTCTGCAGCATACACTGGGAATCCGCATCGAGGACATCCTTGTCCTTTTGCAGCCTTTTGTCCGGTGAAGGGCATTTGTTCTGTGCTGTAGAGTAAGTGTAATATTAGTATAATCTTTTACATGTAAAACTAAGCAAAATCTATTAATTGTTTTGTAACTTACTATGTGATAGCTGGCTCAGCATCTGTAGAAACCAGTGTTGGTGCATGGCCATAACCAAAGCCTCTAGGTCCAAATAGCTTTGCATAGCAGGAACGACAATGAATCTCTTTGTCAGGCCCATCACACGCCAACATTGAATCCAGTGGACGATGACATTCAAAGCAGTTAAAGCATTTCTTGTGCCACATCTACAAGTAGAAAAAATAAGAAACAATTTAGTTTTAAAATTTAATAAATAAATAAATAAACAAAACTAATTGCTAACTTTTAAATCTCTACTTACAGTTCCCTTAGCCAACTGTTGCTCAGCAGCAAAGACCATACCACCACAACGTGGGCAACCTTGTCCTTTAGGTGCCTTTATCGAGGTGGTGTCTGGATTGTAGAATGGACGGTTAGCTGAGATTTCATCTTCACTAAAAATAAAAAATATATTAATTATGATTAAAACATAAATGTGTCATATAAGGATGTAAATTTTACTACTTACGTTAAACCATCAGTTTGAAGGAATCCAGAGCCACAAGCGAAACCGTAACCGTGGGGTCCCCATTTCTTTCCGTAGCAAGTTTTGCAATAAACATCAGAATCTGGTCCATCGCATGCGATAATAGAGTCCAAAGTCTTAGTGCAATCGCGACATTTGAAGCATTTACGATGCCATTCTCTGCCTTTAGCCAAGACTTGCTCCGCTGCGTATACTACACCACCACAACGAGGACAGCCTTTACCAGGAGGCGCCTGTATAGCAGCAGTATCGATCACCGTTGTTCTAGGTGCTTGGTCACTGTAAACGAAATATAATTGTTAATATTGACATAAAAAACTAAAATATTCATAATGAAAATGAAATGCATGAAAATTAAAATAGATGTGGCTAAAAGAGACTCCTATAGTTGTAATATATTATGTAAGGACATATTTACATCATATAATAGCATAATTAGGCAATATGCATATTGTATGCGAGGATAGCTCGTATTAACTCTAAAAATAAATGTTATAATTGAGTGGAATATGCATCAGATTAAATGTGTTGTAATGTAAGGCGCGTGGCCGGCCATGCCTATATGTATCAAATTAGTTCGTTCGAGAACGGAGAGCGCGTTCTATTTTCACGTTGGCTCCTTGCCATCTCTTGTTTGTATTATAAGCTGTTTTTATGAAATGGAACGATGGAAATAACCTAAACCTGTCCGTAACCTGAGATGATGATATTTGACATGCAGTAACCACAATATTTATAGAGATTACGTTATATTTTAGTATTAATATTGTGAGATTTACGATAACATTTTATACTAATTTTATTGTGTACTTGTGTAGTAAATTTCCAAACATTATAATTGTTAAAGTTATAATAATCTCACCCATTTGCATAAGGATCACTTTGCAAAACTCCGGCTCCTTTGCCGTAGCCGTAGCCCTTGGGCCCAAACTTCTTGCCGTAGCAAACTAAAACCGAAAAAAAATGTTACTTTTATTTATATTTAGTACCTATCCATATGAACATAAAAATATCCATGCTAATTGTTAAAATATTATAGGACAATATAATTTAAAATAGACTTAAAATGACAAAAAGCAAATGCGTAACAGATTTAATTATAGTTAAAACATAAACAATTATGGGAAGTTAGCTGTGATGCAAATTGGATAGAGGAACGAACCTTTGCAGTATATATCTTTGTCAGAGCCTTCGCAACAGTTGGTGGAGTCCAGCCGCTTTTGGCAGTCACCGCATTTGAAACACTCCCTGTGCCACGCCTGGACATACAGTGAATAATGAGGGTATGGGACTGACCATGCGAGGGTAAAGGTACAGGTACTACAGGTGGGTACACGCGGTTACCACAATGACAACTTGTATTTAAAACCCAAACTGTTCTCAATGAACAAGACATTCGGGCATTAAATATAATTGGCTGAAATACCTCGACAATATATTTCTTTATCTGGTCCATCACAATGCGTTGTTGAGTCTAGACACTTGTTGCATGTAAAACATTTGAAGCATCGCTTGTGATATCCCTACGGTACAATTGACGTTGTTATATTATGTTAAAAAGCTGCGTGTACTCTTGTGTTCAGAAAGAGTAGCACTATGAAATAAATTATGTTTCCTTACGTTTATAATGGTTTTTAGCTTCAAAGTAGAGACGAGAAATTATGATAATGTTATGTTTGTTAATTTTTAAAGGTTTTTAGAAATAAGTATCTAAACATTTGTATTGAGAATCTTACCCGCCCGCGAGCCAACATCTGTTCAGCAGCGTACACATAGCCGCCACAACGTGGACAGCCTTCACCTGGTGGTGCTTTTGCTATGACGCGCGGCTCCAAGCATGCTCCATTAGTTCTTACGCCCCTGTATGTATACAAAATAATTGAAACTACTTGCCCACCAGTCAGAGAGAGCTGGTTGAGCAATAAAAGAATTGTTAGAAGCCCATTGAGCTCTGAAGCTTTCCAACCACTCTTATAAAGACATCACACGAATGACAGCAAAGCAGATGATGCCGGCGGCGCACCTCCGCCGTAATGGGAGAAGGTAAGGGCTCCCGACCGCCCGCACCATGCCGGCTCGTTATTAGCCTATAGGTATATATTACAAAAGTCTTATCAGAGGGCGCTTTCCTTATCCCATCACATACATTGGTTTTTATTAAGTACATGATAAGCGTTAACATTTTTTGGTTAGTTTGGATAAGTTGCGAAGAAAGTTACGAATAATAAGAATGACAAATTTTTTGCATGCGTTTAGGATGCGACTTGAGCGTTACTAAGCCGTGCATAGACTAGGCCTTAAATTGGGTTCTCACCGTAATTCTGTTGTTTTCGGATCACCCTGATCAGGAAGAAAAGGATCTAGGGAGAAACGTGAAGAGCCAATGCAATTCGCTGCCGACAAGCTTTGAACTTACATTGAACTCAACCACATTCCCATTTAACAACTCGGAATTGGTAGTCGACTTGTTTTATTACATTTTTTTATAAATTATAAATATATAGACCGATAAACAAAATAAATTAAGCGATAGCGAATAAATAATCCTAACTAAAATAATTTAATGTAAGTACGGTGGCGATCGCGAGGCACCGCTGGATGGCCGAGATGCGTGTCGGCGTCCCGCTAGCTCTGCTGGACGGCTGCTCGCGCTCAATTCCTGTTGCGACATAAACGGAGACTGGTCATGCATATGTCGGGCAGCGCATAATTTACAGCCGAGCGCGCACTTTCTGCTTATATGAGATTATGTACACGCGGTTAATGTTGTTACGTACGGGCCCGTAGGCCGGTCGTCGTAGCGACCTTAGATAAGGAAAGACCCTCAGTGGCGCGGGCGGCGGGAGTTCGAATAAATGTTGTACTTACGCATTCTCTCCTTTTAAGTGGTCACCGCTGTCCATGGAGAGACAACCAGCACCACCGCCAAATCCGTAGCCTTTAGGTCCGAACTTGCGTGCGTGGCAAACTTTGCAGAAAAGTTCACCTTCGTGTTCTGAGCAGTTAGTAGAGTCCAGCAATTTCTGGCACAGACCTAGGGGAAAAGTAGAAAAAACATGTAGAGGGTATTTAATAAGTAAAAAATTGGCACTTTCTCATTTCCACATATCGGTTCTGTTTTTTGATTGAACCTCTTATGAAGTTGGTAAACATTTAATGAAGCGATGATAAAATTATTATTGAGCTTCATATATTGAGCTTCATAAAGGAACATATCTTTTAATACTTGGTAAGGCAAGGCCAAAAAAAATTCGTTGTTTTTATTTTTCGCACTCTTAAATTCTAAAGCAACTTACCGCACTTGAAGCACATCTTGTGCCATTTGAGTCCACCGGCGACACGTTCTTCAGCCGCGTATACGGACTTGCCGCATTTCGGACACTTAGGGTTATCTGCGGGTTTGAAAGGCATTGTGCTCGCTTAACTTATCCTGAAAAGAAATAAATAAAAAAATTAGGCAACATTTTTCATTTATCACTTCATAAATTGCACATTTAAACCTATTCAATTAGTCAAATATAAATAACAAAATATTTATAGAAATATTATCGTATGGTACTTTATAGACCTATAAACGTTCGAAGTTCCAGTTACAGTAACACAAATTCTAATGCAAAAATAAATCAATATTGAATCATTTGAGAGCTGTAATTATTGCACGCATTGGCTTAAGTCCAAGTCGCCTGCATCACTGACATGAAAAACTTGCACCGTATTGCTCAACTCGCACATGTACCTAATCTATATGTAAGATTTTACAGACGTTTGCCTAATTCTGTGAAACTTCACTAAAGGAAGCGGAATGTAAGGCGGGCGGCGCGTGGGCCGCGCTCGCTCCTAATTTGGGGCGTCCAGGTAAAGTTACGCTGGAGCGGCGATGCAACTCTATAAATAGAACGCATAAAGAAATAATCGTAAAATCACTCGCGCTTAGGTTAAGTTTTGTTAGGATTATGTCACTTTCACAAATCACGGACCTGTTCGTCGAGTCGCTACGAGAGTCGAGCTCCCGGACGCGTATACAGTTCAGGGCGTTGGTGCCGAGACTGAGGTGCGCGGAGGTCGAGTGATGCGCGAGGGCAGCGCGCCACCGTAGTCTATGCGCGAGTTGCACACGGCCCCAGTGGAGGGGCGTCCGCGCCGCCCTCGCGACTACCCCCACGGTTTTAAAAAATATTTTTTTCTAGCCTCACACTTTATTCCATTTATAAAAGGATAAAGAAAGAGTTCCAAAAAAATTTGATTTCAGTATTTTTGTGTTCGGATTCAGCGTCTTATTTTAATCAGCTTCACGCTGTATCCCGCACACTGCAGGGTAGGCAGAGGGAACGTAGTGAAAGACACTCCGTTCCCCACGTCTTATTTTGTTTAAATTCAGTAAATGAATAATCGGTGATACGGTTAAATGTAGTAAAAAATGGAAGTATTTAAATTCAATGTTTAGGTACATTGTAAACATTAAATGCCTTAAAAAAAAAGAATTAAAATATGCTTATTCGTCAACTATAAGTAAGTAGCCATATATTTAAATACCTCTTTATACTCATTACCATGCTTTTAAATAAACGTAATCAAAAAATATGAATGTCATCAATTTTGCTGCATTTTGAAATTCGTCGTGTAACCAAAACTTATTAGGTGCTTTCCGTGCACCTACAGTTATGAAATCTGGGACGAGTGTGAACTTATAATACGAATAAAGGAAAAAAATCAGAAATTGAAAATTAATTTTAAAATTTAAATTTGTAGTTAATTTAATACAAAATGAGTGCAAATGTCCCCAAAGCTAAGTTTGTCAAATTTTTATAAGTGGTACTTCTCGTGGAATCCTGAAATTGATACGGAAGCCTCGGTGGGCACTTAACCGGTTTATATATATATATATATATATATATATATATATATATATATATATATATA
>DWAN01001499.1:0-17671 GCA_018230445.1 Heliconius hewitsoni | reverse complement strand
ACGAGGCGAAAGAGGTATGTAGAGACCGTAGCGTTTGACGCTCCGTTCTCTCTGAATACCCCGCTAGGGATAAAGCGTGAAGCTAAAGTAAAGTAAATTTTAACTTCTTGGAAAGCATCCCTAAGTTTTATAGCTTTACACCATATCCCATATATAGCAGCACTCCATTCTCCACTTTTTGCTGAATTATCAAGACACTGTACTTAGTTTCGCAACTACTCAACTCCCACTGCATTAAGTTTGTAGTATACTTATTCATAACTACAAAGATATCACATACTATCATTATGTTACGCATTCACACTTTTTACTGCATAGCAAAGCAGGTTAAGAATGGCAAGTGTCAGGACTAGTATAGTCAGATTCTATAATGACAAAAATTGGGACTTTTAAATGTTTTAAGTAAAAAAGTGGAATTCTCTTATTTATTTGAATTTTATCTATTTATGACATTTAAATAGTTATCAATGATAGATAGCAATATAAGCTTCTGGGAGCATCTATCAACACTAGTCAGGACATTCCATTTTCAGCCAGAATTTGAGTAGAATGGTAGAAGCATTTTATCTTGCTAAAGTAAGGAAATGTAAATCATTTAGTCCCCCAAGTGGGAATCAAATGAACAAACACCTTTTTTACAGTAATATAAATTATTGATAACTATAAAAGTATTTACAAACCATTTGTAATCCAATCTGAAACACAGTACCCGCTGAAAAATTCTTGCCAGAATCCTTGAAAATATTCCATAAATCCTTTCCATATCTCTCTAAGACTAAATATCTATATTTCTCACCCTTATACTCATGTGTTCCATTACCAAAGTATAGTGGCATACCAAATGTTGTTAGTTTTTTTGATTTCATGAACTCTGCAACTGAAAATAATTAATTATTGTATATTAAATTATTATATATAAAATTATAATGTAAATATGATGTATTTATGGGCTTACTATCGTTTTTATTAGCATTTCTGATATAAAAATGTTTCTCCACAAACAGTGGTCCATTCTCATGTGGTTCCTGTTGAAAATAATGTTAAGAATCATTTCACTTAATATAAACTTTTTCTGCATAATAATAGTAATCATTATAGATGTGACTCACAATTTTTACAACATATGGATAATTAGAAGTTTTTTTAGGAGAGCTATTGTGTTCACACGCTGAATAGATTACACCGAAACCACCAACTCCTATGGAAGGTCCGATTCGCCATTTCTTCTTAGCTATAGAATCAGTTATTACTTCTCCTAAGGGAATAGGAGCCGGCATTTTATATCCATTTGCTTTTTTCTTTGGCGCCGCCGCCTTTTTTCCTCTCCCAGTCATTTTCACTAAGTATAATTGTCTAGTCTCTATATACACAAAATTAAGTACTAATTTCACAACGCAGTTATATTAAATAAATTAATTTCAAATATAGAACAAAACAACAAATATAATATTTAGATATTTTTTAAATGGCCTGATTTTGCGATGACAGAAAAAATAAATGACGCGAAATTATCTGCCAGTGTCAGGTATTTAGTAGAGAAACACGAATGATAAGAAACAGTAAATTTTATAGAATATTTAGAATTGAATATTTAGATTATTTAATAAAACTTGAAAACAAGCGTCGTTGTTGACATTGTCGAAACGGCCATTTTCAATTTCATTCGACTTACTTGCCAAAGTTGCCAACATCAAATAAAAAATATATTTTAAATGAAATAGTCTGTTTTCGAAACGAATAAAAAATATAATCGATATATCGATGTAAAGCAAAATATATTTTTGTGTATATTATTTTCAATAGTTAGTAGCATATATTGATTGTATTGTATAGTACCGTGAATGAAAACCCTTTTGGTTATTTATCTATATTTGAAGATTGTAGCAAAATGTTGTAATAATGCGATGCACTGTCTGTAGGTAGCTAAATCTAACTGAATGGAACTCCTTTGATATTGGAAACTATGAAAAAAAAGAGTAATTAAGTTATTAAGCATGCTAAGAAGTTGTATCAAATAAAATATATAGTCCTATATTCATTTGTATACCATCTTCTACCTACGATTAATATGGTCGCTTTGTATTTTTTTCCAATTTATATCGAAAAACTCCGGCATAAGGTTCGTACCCAATTATTAAAAAAGTAATTATTTTTGTGTCAATCGATTGGTATTGATTTGGTCCAGACATGTATAAAATCATGTGACAATTTTTTTTAAAATTATGATTGTCCTTTAATTTTCAATTTATTAAGTTAAATAGTGATAAATCGATAAAATTGTTTGCGTAATATGTTCAATAGTATTAATTATGTTAGAAATTTATATAATAAAAAATCAGCTTCACATTTTATCTCGCATACAGCAGGGAAGGAAGAGGGAATCTAGTGACATTCCGTTCCCCACTTTCCGCCGAATTCTGGAGGGCTTACGTGCTGAGTGGCTGAACTCAACGCCACGCTTGCCTCGACACCAAATCGAAGAAATGGAAATATACATTTAAGTAAATATTTAATTTCCTCGAGTAGGGATCGGACCCACAACCAGTCGCGTTTACTGCGCCACGACTGGCCTCAATGTATATCATCATCTCACAAATAAATTTAAATATGAATATAATATTATAATTTAAATACAGTACACAAGCTTACATATATTTTCAACAGTCAGTCAGTCATCTTATAATTATTATATTTAATGAAGGATATATATTTTAACGGAAATAACTTACCTTACTTGTAACCTAACTAAACGACTTACAGTTAAAAAGACAATCTTCGATAACGAGTTACGAAACCTTTCGAACTACTATTCGATAAGTACTATCGTTGTGTATTTACAACGGTACGTCACTACTTCCAGCTATGACAGATGCTATCGAAAACCACATGTTTTTGTTTACTTTACATGCTGTAGATATTTAATTTAAATTTGTGTATTTTAGATGGAGCGGGCTATAGTAGGTTTTGTGCTGAATATTAATTAAACTCTTTTTAACTGTAAAAGGTTTACGCTACATGTTAGTTTGCATTTTACGTGTCTAATTATTAGTAAATTTATTAAATTATAATTTGTGAAAGGACGTGGATATATCTTGTATATTTATTAAAATTATATATGTTGCATTTAAAGACGCATAATATACATAACATTTATTTCTTTTCCAATACATCTACAACTCTATTGCCTAAATCTAAAAACTGTTCAAACAAATCCAACCATCGCCCTTGTTGCTGTAACTCTCGTTTTCTAAGCCTTATTCTCTCCTTTTCAATTTCCCTCTGGAATGTTCTCCACTCACTATCGGCACTGACAAACACTGGTTGAGGCACTTCTGTCTGAGATCTAATTCTACTTTTATGTCCAGTTCTCCACCTTTTCCTAATAGAAGATTTAGATTTTTTAGGTGTATGTTGTTCACTAGTTCCTGGTAGCTCCCAGTCATCTATACCTGTGATTAAAAATTGTATTATGTTAACAACCTCCATAGGGAGCCACAGAGAATAAAGTTCCAAATGGTACAAGTGTTGTACACATCTTTTACCTCAAGCAATGTCATCAAACTGTTCATAAATACCATCGAAAGGTCCTAATGTATTTTGTATAACCTTCCTCTACTATTGTAGATACTGTTAATTGCTATTCTAGAAGGTTAATTTCCCCTGCCTCTTATTGTGCATAATATAATTTTATCATTATTATTGTTTTTAACTTTACACTGCTATCCTGCACATAGCAGGGTAGGCAGAAGGAATCTGGGAAAAAGAAGTTAAAAGACTTTGTTCCCATTAAGACATGTTTTCCATTTTATGCTGATTTCTCAAGGTATTGCATGTTGAGTGGCAGGATTCAACACTGAGCTTTTAATCGGTACCAGAGCAAGGGAATGAATATATGAAATATGTTATTCCGCCAAGTTTGATTCCCAAACTGTAGTGTTGAGAATTGCTTATGCCCCTGCATCATAACACCTTAATAATGTTATTAGTTTTTCCTATAACATTTTTGTACAGTACAACATATATTTTGTATAGTACAATATTTTGAAAACTTACTTGGTTCAAATTTAGGTTCCTTTTCAGAATCAGAATGGCTTTCTGATGATTCACTATTAGAAGCTGATGTGCATTTTTCATCTTCCTGCAAGATCAAAAATAATATTAATACACTAATATGTTTAAGATCATTTCTTATTAGACTTATTTATTAAACAAATTTTATGTCTTAATAGCATAACAAGTTAATAAGACATACTTGTTCTAAATTGAATTCTGGAAATTCCACTACTTCTGTTGTCATTGATTGACCCACAATATTAAGAACTCTTTGCTCTAAGTCACTTAATTTTAACTTGTGGGCTCGACCACCCATTGGCTTGCCATCTGATTGTTCTATTCTGTTGGCTTTTCTTTTTGTGTTATTTTTCAAATCACTCCATACCTGTTAAAAAAATATATATATTAATTATTAGTATATATTATAGTATTGCTCGAATATTTTTGGTATTTTTTATATACTTTTCTCCATTTCCCAGCTGTTTTGGTGTCGCCTGAAGTATCAGAATTTAATAATTTTGTTAATTTCACCCACATCTGTATATTTGTGATCCTCCCTTGAGAACCTTCTGTGGGTTTACTGAGATCACCATTCCTAATAAACATCAATATATTATATAGTATTTTAGTTTCAAAAATGTTTTTAAGACATTTTGGTGACACCATTTAATTCAGTGGTGTCGAGTACTTACTGTATTAACAGTAGTAGGGGACTCTATGTTCATTTGGGGCAATATTTATTATTCATATATTTTTTCTTTTACTGGTACTCATAAAACAAGATGCGATGTTGATGGTCGTTACTTAATACGCAATATGTTCGAAGATGAGCAGAAGTTGAAAAGCGGAATAATCGACCTATAGTAAATAACTACTTATATGTATTGTTTTTACATAAACAATGTCGTTCCCTTTTTTTATTGCCTCGTCTGACGAGTAAAGATAGTAATTACTTAAAATATTCTATTTAGATAAACAATTTATAACATACCTTTCCATAAATTCTACTAGCGATTGAAATTGACTCGCACTGGTTCTCATTTTCATGAACCTATTACGTTATTTAATATAGATCTTTAGATGAGTTTGATGAATGTAACATAAGACATTAAAAAAACTCAAGAATTTCGTTTCATCTATTGATAAATATTAAAAATACTTAATTTTTTATAATCAAGTATCTAACGTAACTATAGCGTCAATCGAGTTAACGTCAACTTGTCAATAGTTAACGCGCAAGTGACAGTTAGCGTGGTGTCACTTCGACTATCGTTAAGTTAGCTGTGCGACATTTCTATCCGCATTGCAGTAAATTTGTAAATGTAAACTATTTAAAACGTTATATTTCGTTAAACTTAGTCTAGTTTTAATAACTTTTTTGGTATATTCGTCATTATTACAGTTTTTCGTATAGTTTCTTACGCTAATACGCTAACGTAACGTTATTTGTGATAGTAAAAATCATTTCATTGAACTCAACAGTTTGCGTAAAACGTAACTATTACGTTTCGATCGTAAGTTACAACGCCATAACTATCAGTAGTATAGTATTACTACTACATTATGTGTATACATCAAATCAAAATAAATTTTGTGTAAATGTGTATAACAGTTTTTGAATTTTAAAATAAATATTTAATTTTTTTTTTATAAAAAGTAAAGTGAATAGAACAATATATGAGGCCAAACGTGGCACAGAGGTTGCATTCTCAATTTTTTTCGCTCTTGTAAGGAGGCAAAGCGCTGCGTTGGGTTCCGCAATCCAACGCGCAATGCCTCCTGATTTCGATAAAAAGTGTGGTGCACTGTATCGCGTAAGTAGCAGGGTACTACTTACGCGATACAGCGTGAAGTTGAAAAAATGATTATAATGTAATAGACATTACCTTAGGAAATGAATACGACATTTTTGGGTTCACTTGGACATTTTTTTCGTAAATTTGTAATTCCCCTGAATTGGTAAAGCAAACAGCGGGATAGCCAACATCCTTACTGTACACGCGATAGTTATTAATTTCTATCTCCACAGGCAAGGTCTTAAAATTCAGGGAGGAAGTGACAGTCTCAGTCTCTTTATAGGTGATGGGATAATATATGACGTTAGTTAAACAACAAGGGTTAAACAGAAAGAACCAAGAGAAAGAGCCTTGCCTTGCATGAAAATAGCTTTTGGTGTAGCTAATTCGGAAGGCAGCCAAGTTATATTAGATGAGTAAAAAAAAAGAAAATATAAAACGATTATAATTTAATATAATATATTTCACATTAACATTCCATACACTTTATACAGTTAATTTACATAATTTTCACTAGCCTTAAAAATAATAATTAGTAACGGATAAATTAAACTATGTATAAAAAAACAGTACAATTTTATTTACGTCTATCTCTTATAAGCTAATAAACAAATGTCCAATTTTAAAGGCAAATTAAATAACATTATTTAACAAATTTTTATATTTCTTAAAGCATTAATATAAATATAATTTAATCTATATATATATGTTTAATGGTGGGGTTAAATTAGGGAATATTTATCCTACGATGAGCAAAGGTTATATAAATTACAAAAAATATAGACTGTATAACGGTCGATCCGCCCACTTATAGCGATGAATATGTATTTATAATTTAATCAACGCTATTAAGATATCGATTAAATAAGGAATTAATCGTGTGATTATTTACAATTTAAAATTTTACTACAAATGGAAAAAAAATATATTGCCGCCAATCAAGTTTTAGCTATAAATGTCAAGTAATTTCAAAGCTTTAAACGGTACAAAAAAAAGTTTCATGTAGTGACACTTTTTAAATAGAATTTTGATTTTGCTACAATACAGTTAACGAGTCGTGGCCGCCCTGAAATAAGCTGTAGATGGCTGCGCAGATTTGATAACGGCTTTTTTGAACTTTTAGTCGCAAACATTTTGAAAATATCATTTCAGAGTCACAAGTCGACAAGCGACGAATGTTATATTCATTTATTTATAAAATCAACAATATAGAAACCATTTTTGATTGTCTAATACAAATCATCATCGTCCTCCCCATACGACACGGAATACCAGTCTCTGGCCACATCTTCATAAATAAGTCTCTTGACGTCCTCATCATACTGTGGATGCAGGATACGAGGTGACCTCGCGCGGAACTCCAGAGGTACATCGTAGCATCTGCAGACGCAGCAGGCGGGAAACTTAAACCAATCGGCGAAGATACCGCGGCATTCGTTGCGCGGGTCGTAGGCGAGGAGACGGTGTAGACGGTATTGCTGTTCGCATCTGTAATTTATATTGATTGTTGGTTAGAAGGAGATTTTATGCGTTAAAACAGATATAAACTCTGCTGACGTGACGCAAGTTTAAAAGTGGCAATTGTGGTTTTCATTCCCATTCGGGGTAAAGATATATTTCATCTTTACATTTTTACGCTCTGGTAACGAGGCAAAGCGCGGCATTGAGTTCCGCCACTCAATACGCAATGTCTCCAGAAATTGGCGAAAATTCCGCGCCCATCCCAGAATACCATGGTGCCCATCACAATCATCAATTTTACTTATAAAGAGTTAACACCGTAATTAAAAAAAGCCATTACACGAACAAATATTCATAGCTAGTCTCGGCTCTCCTTGAAAAATATCTCTGGATATCATGAATGCTCTTTATAAGCGACCCACCCGCGGTTATCCCGTTTAAAATTACTGTTATATTACAGACCAATTATATAAAACCTATGCACAAATTGTAGCCTATGTGTTATTCTGATATATAAGCTACGGCAGTGTAAGGTCTCACCTAAATCCGTTTAGGAGTTTTGCGGTGAAACAAACATCCACCCTAACAAGCTGTCACTTATCATAATAAAAAAGGGTCACCTGCATCCCTCCCTACAGTATTGTTGCTTGTGTTTATGCACACACGTCTCTAAATGTATGTATTGCTCGAAGGGGTACATGTTGAGGAGTGCTAGCATCTCTCCGCGGGTGCTGTTCGCCCAGAACGGAGCCGCCATCTCTTCTTTAGTCTCGCACGCATTTCTGTAATGTAGGGTTAGAATTAATAACCATAATAATTACTAGATTTCACTAACGGCTTCGCCCGCGTTGTCAAACGGAAGCAACATATGACACTGATCACAAGTATAGATTGAAAGATTTAAAAAATACGTCATGTAATATAGCCTTTCGATAAATTGACTATTTGAAAATAGAAACATTAAATTAATTGCTTAATTTTTGTTGTTTTTTTATTCTGTTTATGTCTCCAATTGTGCACAATAAAGTGTAAATAAATAAATAATAAATAAACATTTTTTTTTAATTTCAACCCGTAGTTACTGAGGTTTGCGCGTACAACAAACCTACAGCTTTATAACACGTCATTGTTATTTAGATTAAGTTAGTAAGTGGCAACTAAAATAAATAACTGTACTGTATGTTGTATGTCGATGTACGCAATAGTTATGGACTCGATCTCACCCCGGGGGAATGAAAAACCAATATTACTTAAATTATTTTTATTTCCCCGCTCCGGCAGATAATGTCTCGAAAATTATACAGATGATACTCTTTTCTTTATATATTTTCATTACACAAGCAAAGGGCAAAATAAAATATGGTAAGATTTTAGAATCTATACAAAATTTATTAAGCCATTTTTGGTGCTCTTCACATTTTAATCATAATATAGATAAATATATCGATATATATTGTTTTAACAAAACCATAACGGTAAAACCATTGAAAGTATACGATTTCTCAATAAAAATAAACATTTAAGGAAAACAATTTAAATGCAGATTAAGTTAACGACGATTTGTTATTGTGGGTGAAAGCACGAGGTGCCGCCGGAACCAGTTCGCCAATATGACTTTATCGAGTTAAAATAATATCTTCTATAAACAAGATACTTTGTAAAATTATTTTTTTTTTAAAAGTAAATATAACAATAATAATTTAAATAATTGTATATAGTATAACAATAATTATTAATGCTTATAAATGTATATTGTTTCTTATAGTTTACTTAATATAAAACTCGTCTCCCATAACAGATAAATGTAACTCTATGCAAATATAAAATATCTATTAACTTTATTCATAATTACTCTATAAAATTTGATTATAAGAAAGTGAAAATCCACAACAAGTACTTACGCTCCCCGGAGTTTTATGACCGAAGGTCGCATCGTCTCTTGCACAGGTTTCGGGTGCAACTCTTCCTTTTTATCATTATCTTTGTTATCAACTCGATCCACTTTCACTTTCTCGTGTTCTGAAAACAATAACGTGGGCGGTAAAGTGGACGTATCAGTGCTCTTCCACATGTCTTTGCCAGATTCAGTAGTAATGTCATCGTACTGTTCAATAGTTTCTGTGCTATTAATGATTTCCGCCGTTGTAGTCATGTTTCTGTCCGTATTGTTCTTCCTTTCGACCAACGGCTCACTTTTGGAGGTTCCCGAGAAATTTGTATATATACTATTTGTTTCTATACTTTGTTTTATAACGGCTTCTAGTGTTATCACATCTGGATCTAAGTTGTTTATTTCTATATTAGCTATACTTTCTAATTTTGTTTTGTATGACATACCTTTATCGTTGTTTAACGTATCGTTATTACTAACATCTGTTTTATTGTCATTTTCCTTTATATTTGTACCATTTATTGTGTTATCAAGCGGTTTTACTTTTAATGTTTCACTGTCTATTTTTTTCAGTTTGTCGCTATTTGATTGTATCGGCCTGAAATGTGGTTTGTCCTTCATGGCGCGTCCGTGGCCTTTCTTTGTATATAACATTTTGGTCTTAATTAGGTCTTCAGCGAAGTCTTCGCTTTTGTCATCATCATCGTCGTCGTCTATAAAATTTTCCAATTCTGCTTTAAGTACAGCTATATGTCGCTCATCACCGTACATCCTCCTCATGAGACCCTGAAAATGTTGTAAAGAAAGTATTGTAAAAACTATAATCAAAGTAAATAAACAAGTTACAATACAAGCTTTGGTTAATACTTAAATATTACAAGAAAAATCAAATAACACGTACAATGTATATAACAGTCACGAATCACGATCTTATTTTATAGTGACATAA
This sequence comes from Heliconius hewitsoni, assembly GCA_018230445.1. NCBI lineage: Eukaryota > Metazoa > Arthropoda > Insecta > Lepidoptera > Nymphalidae > Heliconius > Heliconius hewitsoni. The sequence continues at coordinate 7,521 of DWAN01001499.1, read as the reverse complement.
AAATAAAAAGTGAAATCGTCTACAGGTATCTCACACCGGTATTCTTACGTTATATTGTATTTAAAAAGAGCATTTTGCATCTTCACGCTTCATAGAGAGTTCTCCAATTTCCAACTGTATTCGAGGCATTGTGTGTTTACTAGCGTAACTCAACGTCGCGCTTTTTATTGAAAGACGAAGAAGTCAAAGTAATTTATTGCATTACAAATGTCGCGTTTACTACTATCACACCGCTGAACGACGCTATTTCACACTTAGGAATGAAAAATAATTATTTAAAAAACGTACAATTTTTTTATACGTTTTTTAAGTATTAAGCATAAGTTTCTTAAAATTTATTCGAGTAATCAATCTTCGGTGGTTTTCTTAAGACTTACTTTATAATTCTCAAGGTACATAAAAGTTTGAATTGTTTTCTATTACCTGGTTCTCCCTGATGAACCTCCGTATCGCGTGCCAGGGGTAGCTGTTCCCCGGTGTCGTACAGTAGCTCTGCTTGCTCAGATCGCAGGGCACATCGGGGACGGCCTTGGCCCGCTTGGTGCGGTAGGGGCGGGCGCATGCTGACGCGTAGTCGTAGCACCGCACTGTGCTCCATGTCACCTACTTGACGAGGAATTATGGTGTTAATAATTTTTGGGATTGGGATTAACAATCTTTGAAAAGGCGATGTTTTGAGTACTTTGCAGTGGCCCATGGTCACGTGTCACTGAAGTGCAGTCGGTCTGTCAGTTGACACAAGTGTTAATAAATATTAATTTAAACATAATTCTTAAAATTTTGATTTTTTATTAATTTTTATGTGCTCTTCGATACTAAAGATTAAAAAATATTTCTTAGTTAACTTCATTAAACATATAAAAATATCAACGTACATGAATAAATTGTAATAAGCACGTTTTTCTTTAGAAATACGACTTCCACAGGGTCTCAGATGTTCGTATTTTAGTTTTTATTTAAAAAGTTGGTGTTTACAGTTAATTTGTAGAAGACCATGCATATTAAGGTTTCTCATAAATAAAGGTGACCAAATTTCCTTGTTGGCTTTCTGTGGGTGGTTCACACCCACATATGTTTTCTTTTGTACCAAAATTTAGTCGCACTTTTATTATAAGAAATATTAGCATTCCATGACTTTAGCGCCAAATCCTTCTTGAAAATATATTTATGGATATTTCTTTTTTGTATAAATAATTTTTATGACGTGATTATAGTTTTCTGGTACAGAAACAATACACGTGAACAACGTCATAACTCACAACACATTTGAGTCACGTCAGAGAGTCGAGTCACGTCACACAAAAAATACAAGTTAAATTTCATGTAAATAATACCTATATCCAATATTTCTGTCCTATATGAATATGTGATATAAACAAGCTTCACATTGTATTTTGCATAGACCAGGGTAGAGAAGTCTAGAGGAAAGACCAGCGTTGACATTTTATCTCTGGGAAAGCGGGACTTACAAACATTTTAAATAAGTAAGCGGGACTCTTGTCCAAAGCAGAACACAAAGAAATTAAAACGATCAGTACATTTATTAGATTTTTCTAATAAAGTTTCCAATGCTGATGTATAATGTTTTGTTATGGTAAAACATTTTTCGCTTATACAAAACGTCACGTTTCTGTATAAACGATAAATGTTTTTGTTTACCCTGCAAAAGTCTTCAAAGTGAACCACTCTATGTATAACCATACAAAACGTGACCAGACGTCCTGTTTCAAATAAGCTAGTCCCAAAATATGCCACCGGGACCTACAAATATCCCGTTTTTTGAAAGGACAAGCCCTTCGTCGCGTCGCGAACGCGATAAAACGCAATTATCATAGTATGCTAGTTTTAAAAGGTAACTGAATGGAATAGTCCAAAAAAAATATTATTTTTTTTTTATCAAATCACAATAAGTATTAGTTAAAAAAAACAAAAGCACCATCAAATGTAGAAAATATGTAGAAAAATTATAGCTATCCGAAAAAATCGAAACCTCTCAGAAGCCGAAAGCCACCCTAAAATGCCCCGTTTTGAGGTTTCATTTTTTTTCCTCACGCTCACGCACAAACAGACCAACTGATTCTATAACATTTCCATTTTCCCCGACTGCTAAGGAATGGTTATGTTTTTCGCGCGGATCTTGTATGTATGTACATATGTAATATTCTTTATTACCTCATATCTCCAGAACCTCTGAACAGATTTACATAATTGAGGTATCGTTAGATTCGTATTAGCAGCCCAAATGTTCTTAGATAGGTGACGTTAAATAAAAACAATCATGGCGGCTGTGGGACGCCATTGGGCTTAGTGAAAAAAAAAACGTTTCGAATACCACAATATGGGTATTACATTTAAGAGCTCAATACGAGGATTTCAAGAAGGTATATTATGATTATCATTATTATAATGAATAATGATAATCATAATATACAAAAAAGTGAAAAATAAATAATATTTGTAAGAACAAAAAACCCCGACTGCATAAAACTAAAAAGAAATTAATGAAGCCCAATAGTTTATTAGGATTAACAGTCGGGACCTATAAGTAATTTTTCAATCAATAAAATCCTTACCAGGAAACCCACATAACTTAAAGAGGTCCCGACTGTTAATTCTAATTAACTATTGGGCTTGTTTGTTTTATTTTCAGTTTTATACAGTCGGGGTTTTTGTTTTTACATTTTTTTTCTTTTAAAATACAGAATCCTTATTACAAATATATATATATGAACAGAACGACAGAACGATGTACATACATCAATAATTATATCAAAACCGCGTCCTCGCGTTCATTAATCGAGCACAAATAAAAAAGTTTGACACAGTGACTGCCTTGATAAATAAACCGTAATGCAAAGTAATATGAATCGAGGTCGTTATACTTATAAGTTATACAGTTTCCATACAGCACACAGTGCACTGCACCTGCGGCCGTCGCCGTCTGTACGAATGAAAGTAAACGCTCACTCGATTGAAATTGCTTATATACAATTAAAGGTTTAGGTTTCACTTTTCATACTTTCTATTTTAATCCTTTTTTGGATTATCCGATATTATTTTTGATTTGATTTGATATTGATACCGAGGCGAGGCCCGTCGAGGTGCAGGGACACAGGCGTGTGATTGTAATCGCGACACGTTGTGGGTTCGATTCTCAGGTGTTAATGGCAACAAAGTGTCTTATCACTAGTTCCCACGTTTCTTTTGCCTACTCTGCTATATTGCTGCTGCGTGCTGCATACAGCTCAAAGCTAAAAAAATATACTTATGTGAGTTAACATGGAATAATACGTCACTGCAGGGGTTTCCAATCTTTTCTTAATCAACGACCACTTTTATAACATTCTTGGTAGCAGGGACCACTGTGTATGTAGGTATAGTAACTGTGATAATCAAACAGAAATTCCACCATCCCCAGTCATAAAATCCCCAGTCATAAAATTAAAATCGTCCACGGACCATATTTAGGATTCTGCGAACCACTGGTCGAGAACCAGTGCTATAGTAGAAAGTATTTCTTTCTAATAACACATAAATCAATAATAATAATCAAGGTCTCGAAAATTGCTCGTATCTTAATAATAGCTAAGCTCTTACTAGGTTTGAAGAACAAACCTATATTAAGATATTTCTTCTCTTTCTTTATTAGTGATTAAAAAAAAACTATATTTTCGAGATGCTTGAAGCCAAAAAGATCTATTAGTATTTTAGATGAGTAGGTGGTAACATTTTGATATTGTTGTCAGAAAGGAGGTCGAGTAAGGACTTTTTTGGGTGCGTGATGTACATACATACATCCATACATGTGGCATGAGATGCTCAATGGCGTGTGTCAATGTACGTGGGGACGCGTGATACCGTTATGAAATAAACAATTTTTTACATATTACTCAAAAGTTTTCGAAAACTCGTAAGACATGGAAAGGAACAATAAAATAAGTTATCACATGTCTAATGGCTATTGCCTCGTTACGGTAATAAAACAGTGCGGCGTTGAGTTGCGCCATTCGAAAATTGGATAGGAACTGGACAACAAAGTGTTTTTGGATTATGGTCCCTTGCCGAAGCGTGAAGCGTTACAGTCTAGACTTCTAGACTTCTAAATGAGAAAAGGCGTGATACTGCGTCTTAAAAATAAAATAATTATAACTGTTTTGCTACGTTTTTGTCATTAACGATGAAAGATGCAAGTTCAAATGCCATTTACATTATATACATTGGTACCAATAAGCGATGTCCTATCGAATTTCTTTATTGAGATAGCTCTCTCGATGACGCCACACCTGTTCAAACACCACCAATCACTTTCACTTGCATGCCTGTCCGTCTGTCCGCCTAATTATATGGTGGCTTCTGGTTCTTTTATTGCTTACATTGCTTTGCGTATAATGATGAAATACATATACATAAGTAGAGAAAAACATTTGAAAAAGAATGTGAGCTCAGGCGCAACGTCTCTGTAAACTGTCAACTGTACATTTTATGATGATTTGACAATGATTGTGAGTTCGAATCGAAGTCCAAGAATAAATTATTTTTCTGCTTTGACTTACTCCTTAAGACACAATGTCTCGAAAGCTGGGTGAGCCCGGAAATGAAAATTATTTATACCTCCGAGCAGGAACTGAACCCACAGTCGTCGCCCCTTTACAGTCAGACTTAGATAGAATTTAAAAAGAGTCCATAGTATTAACAAAATAAATATCCTATGAAGAGATCGCTTTTCCACGGCATTCATATTTCTTTCTTCTGTAATACCCACGTTCCGCTGCCGTATAATTCCTTCAGTACCAGCACTGCATTGTGTACGGCCAAATGCGCAGCTGTGCTGGCGTTTCGCCGTCTCATCAATGCAGCTAAGGCTCCGTTAATCTTGTTACCGGCGGCAATACGCCTTTTCGCATCCATCTCGTATATTCAATCTCTACTGAACATACTTCCCAAATATACTATTTCCTTCACTTGTTCTAATATCTCACTATTTACACTGATCTTGCATTCCGTCCTTTCTTCATTTCTTTCAAATTCTTTATTTCTTTCTTAATTTATTTAGTTAACAATATAAATATTTAGCATAAACATATAAAAGGAAAAAAATCAATATTTTTTTTCGTTTTTCCACCAAAAGTAATTGATAGTTTATTTTTAAAAGAACCGGTATATCTCGTTCGCATATTACAACTTATTTACTTTTTACAACGTCAGGCGTAATTAGCTTAACTCAACCGTTATAGGAAATCGTATCAAGTTATGTTTTAATACGAGGCCATTTTGGTGGCTGAGAAGGATTCAATTCAAAAAGGTCGAAAATGATTTGCTATAAATTATGCTGTATTCGATCGATCGATTCAATCGAGACATTGCGTTTTCAGTGGCAGAACTCACCTCTTTACTTTGTCTTGTTATCAAAGCTAATTAATATAAATATCCCAAGGCGGAATCGAACCCACAACAGTCGTGTTTATTGTCAAATGTAGCGCGTGAACGTGAACGTGAGCCACGACAGCCCAAACAACGAGATATTGTTTGATCCCGCATATACCACGATGACCGACCGCAAAAGAGTCCCTTTACTCTATTTATAGCGAAGAAATGAAAATAAATCATTCCCCCGAGTGGGGATTGAATCCACTATCGATTGACGAATGACGATTGAATGTTCAACCAGTGCAGTGCACTTTGCAGACGCTGTTCAACTGTGCAGCAGGATGAGCAAAAGGAACCTATAAACCTGGTCTTTAGACACTTTGTTTGTGATTAAGACCCTTCTGTTCCCTCAGGAGCTGGAGTCATTCTGCATTGAGTGGCGAAACTCAACGTTGCACGTTGCGTTGTTACCAAAACGAAGAAACTCGTTTACAGGTCGCACGCCTGTGCCCCTGCGCCATGACGATCGCACCATAATTATTATAATAAAAATATTTCATCACATTAATCAAACTAATCTTCTATTAATCATTTTTTTATTATAATTTATTCACTAAGTCACTAATGGTTAAAAGGTAGAAAGTTTATAGCACTTGTCAATATTGCAATTACAATGTTTTCACCGTTTATCGACAGTCAATATGGCAGCCTGCACTGATTAAGAGAGTCCGGTTAGCAAAAGCTACCTTATTTATATTATGAATGTGAAAGTATTACCACCGTGTATACAGTCAGACGGTGTGCCGCTGCGCTACGACAGTTGTAGGTTCAATTTGGATTTGGAGCCATGAAGTAGTTTTGAAAATTGGGTGGAATTGGGGGAACGGAGTATCATTAGGTTCCAATAGGTTCCTTCTGTCCGTGCTATATCCATAAAATATATAATAATAAAGGAAACGAAAATTGTTTACCGACATTGAGTATTGCAGATAGTCTCGCGCAAGAAGAATATTTTTAAATAATCTACTAATATCACAATTCACGCAAAAAATATGGTACGCAGTGAAAGCCTAGTGCTAAGTACTCCTTTCTTTATTTTTCATTTTATATCGCTCATTTAGAGCAACAATGACGCATTTGCAGTTATTGAATTATTGCAGGAGACGCAATTAAAGTTTGTAATTTTCGAAATTTTTATAACTTATTTCTTTTGATAGCATCTCTGTAGGGAGAAGAACTAGAACTACTTCTGGATGGTCCGGTGCTTTATAGTTACCCAAAAAGTCTTTTACTACTAAAACAAAGCTTCGGATTCGATTTGTGTCATATGGCTTACAACTTCAGAGTCTTTTATAAGAGTGCGGATTTGCGGTTTATCGAAGATGCCTGCTTTTAATTCTTTTATACAACTTATAGCCCAAAGTATGGTTGGTAGGTATTTTTAACAAACACTGTGATCTTTTTCTTTGCTCTTGAGAACACACACAATAATTAGCCACATACGTACCAAAAACTGTTATGAACGCTAGCACAAGCTTGAACACAAAAAGTATTTTTATTATTAATTTACGACACTAATTTATAACTTTAACGTATAATTGCTTATAGCAGAAATTTGTAAATAAATCCGCGCAGATAGCAAAACTTAGTGAGAGATTAATCAAATTTTATTATAACTAGAAGAGTTTTAATATTTTCATTGGTTTATTATGACGCCTTTATCTCATGAACCAGAGTCGATTCAATATTCATATCCATAATAACAAATATTTTTAAAATGTATTTACAAAAGCAATGCCGCAGATTTTTCTTATATAGTATTTACTAATTAGAATTATCATTTGACGAAAGAGAACGTATGCTATCTGTTAAATATTTTTTACATTTTTAAAGTGTTACCACACTTACAAGTAGAAAACGGAGTGTTTGCGGGTAACAGTATAAGTATAAATAATATTACAGGGTAACCATATTCATTGGAATAACTAATTATTATTAATGCTAATTGAGGCCAGTCGTGGCGCAGCGGCACGAAGTGTGACTGTAAAACTGGTTGTCGCTTCGATCCCCACTCGAGGAGATTGAAATATTTACTGAATTTTATATTTCCATTTCTTCGCTCTGGTGTCGAGGCTAAGCGCGGCGTTGAGTTCT
>DWAN01001498.1:0-17681 GCA_018230445.1 Heliconius hewitsoni | reverse complement strand
TGTTGCACGGGGCCGTGGGCGGCGGTAATCACTTACCATCAGGTGACCCAAACGCCCGTTTGCCGTGTCTTTTCCATAAAAAAAAGAGTCAGAAACAGACCAAAAAAATATGGAACCACATGGGAAGCACTAACCTTCTTTCTACTAACTTTCCAGATAAAAAAAAACATCAAAATCGGTTCATCTAGTCAAAAGTTTTGAGGTAACAAACATAAAAAAAATACAGTCAAATTGATAACCTCATTTTCTTACAGAAGTCGGTTAAAAACAAACAGCTAATTAATTCAAATATTCCTCCAAGTTAGAATTGAACCACGACCGTTGCATGTAGTGTTAAACATTCAACTGCACTTGAATCATGTATCTGTAATACTGGAATTGTTTTAATTTTAATACAATATAAGTTCAACGAGTGATCCTTATAGAACGGGTTTGACAAGATTCTGCAAGCTCTGTAAGCTTCCTAATATTTTACGAACTGGAACACAGATAACAGCCACTGTGTAAGGAGTATCGTGGCACGACATTTAGCCTATCTCCGGATTGGCTTAAATTGAAATATTTTTTTTGGCGTCACGCTGTATCTGGCATACTGTCATAATTCCGCCGAACTTCGGCTTTGCTTGTTGAGTTGAGGCGAAAAAATTAAAATACCAAAAATTTTATTTTATCGAGTGAAAAATGTTTACTGCAAATTAAACCTTTTAATTTTTTTATTTAATAGTCGAAGCGCTAGTAGACTCTACTTCCACGATGCAAAAGGCCAAGAATTCAACGGTGACCTTTGTATCCTGGTATTCCCGAGTGGGATTGGAACCCACAACCGCTGCATTTACACTATTCAGTTAACTGCTCTGCTCCATGATGGCCCCAGAATAATTTAGTTATATTCTTTGGTTTATACTTATATGTTCACTCTGCTATAGAATGATGTATGAACATGGCAAAGTGAAAGGATATTTTAGAAACCTCAACTGCCTCTCCTCGTATACTGTATTGCGTAAAATTGCACAAGCAATTGTTTAACATCTTCAAATGAACTACTAAATAATAAAAGGCGTGTTTGTCTCGTGACTTCGTCGTGACATACATGACCTTGTTATATTTTTTGCACATAGCAAGTTCTTCCTTTTGCCATTAATCCCGGCGCATGTCGCCAGGGAATGCCTTCGGTTGCACGGTGGTTAGAATATTGACCATCACGCCAACCAGCGCTTCCTTGGGCGGTTGGAAGGTCTCACTCCAGAGACAGACATAGCAAGGCAGTTCCATCCGACATAATCCCTCGACTCGAGAATGTGTTGCGAATGCGATCACACCGTGTTCCGCCGCACATCCACCTCAGCATCTGCATTTCCATGGCGTGAAGTTCCTGGGTGTACCGAGATAGTGCTGGCCAACATTCGCTGTCGTGTAAAAAACCGTTGGGATGATGCTCTTGTATATCAGGTCCTTGAGCTTAGGTGGTATTCTGCGATGGCATACCACACCAGTAACCTTCCGACATTTATGCAGCGGAAACCTAGTATTAAGGCACCTCCGCTTACCCCTTTCCGCCGAATTTTCTGGGCATTGTGAGTGGAACTTAACGTCGCGTATTGATACCAGAGCGAAGAAATAAAGATATTAGTCAATAATAATTCATTCTCCCGAATAGGAATCGAACGCACCACCGTCGCGTTACAGACACACGCACGGCCTGATTATTAATTGTATGTATTTAATGTACAAATAACGTTATAAATCTAAATAATATGCAAATAATTTAAATTCCAAACAAATAAAAGGTACGGTCCTTGGCCAGGCCTTGGCCGTCGTTGTGAAGTAGCACAAGCTTGTGATTGTAAACGCGGCGGTTGTGGGTTTGATTCTTAGGTGGGGAAATAAATAATTTAATGTTTTAATTTCCACGCTCTGATAACCAAGATACAATGCGGCGTTGAGTTCCGCCACTCGTGATGTCTCTCAAAAATTCGTGGAGAGTAGAGAACGAAGTATTTTTATACAAGATTTTCTCTGATTATTTTGCGGGATACAGCGTGAAGCTTAAAAAAATTAAAAGAAGGTTCTCAAAGTTTGTATTAATAGTAACGAATCTTCCAGTTTTTTGTTGCGTTTGACGACGAAGAAAAAGTCTTCATATTATTATAATGCAATATTTTGAAAATACAATATTTATATTTTATCGCTAAATAAATTTTATTTACTTTGAAAATAAAACGGCCATCTCGGCTACTAACCATTTTACCTTTGATCTGTGCTTTATGCCCTTTATTATCCGAGAGGTAGTGGATTCCATGTTTATTTGGGTCAAACTTGCATTAACATACATAAATACACATATAGATATATATTGCATTGCACTGCATTAATTTACAAATTTGACAGCCAGATATAATACAAGGCCTCGATTTTGGACTCCTTGCATATCTATGTCTTTTTTTTCTTTACTTTGTATCTCGGCACACCGTTCTCCACTTTTCGCCAACTTTTAAGATATTGCATGATAAGTGGCGAAACTTAATGACGCACTTTATCTTGCTACCATAACGTATGAAAATAGTTTAATTATGAAAATAGTTATATTATATACATTATAACCGCCTATACACATATCTATATTACGATTTTTAAAAAAAGTTACTAATTTTTTTCTACAAAGTTCTTGTACTTTACCAAGTAACCATTTAAAATTGAATTTGAACCCATTATGTTCCCGTTAATTAAGAAACCTCCCTACTGTAGTACTGTATTACTATACGATAAACCTCAGTACTGTATTACCATACCATAAAGTGTATTTAAATAGAGAATATAATCGTTAGAAGGATGTATGACTACTGATGACAGCAATAATAAACGAGAATATAGTTTAAATAGTAATTTAAATAGTATTATGTAGTTCTATGGAGTTGGTAGGAACTATAGATACTAAATTTATTAAGAAACCATGTTTTTTTAATCTAATTTGCGTTGCAGTAAAGTATGCATATATTTTGTCCAAGATTTGTGTAAATAGATCTTATTTCTTTACCTCACTAGTGTCGCTATAAACGCCAATACGGCTAATGCATACCATCAAGTTCGAAAAAATCCAGGAATCACACATACATACACAGTCGCATTTTGTGTGCCCCAGAGCAATGACTGCGTTTATTTCTAATCAATAATATTTATTTCCCCGCTCTAGTAAGACAAATTGCGGCGTTAAAATCCGTATAATCGCGTCTCACATTCGGGCGGGGATCAGGGGACGGAGTGTTTAAGCACTACTTAGGTTGGCTAGGGTACCTTTCTATTAATGAAAATCGTTCACACTGCGTTGAACATGAGTATACCTAACGCAACATTTTACAGGGTGGAAGCGTCGGCGCTCCTTTTACGGAAACAGCATATAGGGTAAAATATTTTAAACCCCTAAAGAAATTTGTCAAGATACCTCAACAGTCTAAACTGTTGAAAAATGATTTCACGATGTTTATCCATACCTGTATTTCGTGTGACGCAGTTACGCAAAGATACCAACAACGTAAACACATACTACAAAAATACTACTAAAGATTAAACAACTCGATTCATTCGAGTCTCGATTTTGGAAGTTTGTCAAATCACTTAAAAACTTAAAAAATCACTTACTTTTATAGAGCAGTTAAAACTGTGGTTTCATTTAAAGTAGTGCTGATAAAAACACTCTGTATAACTAATATTCTACTTATAAATAAGGGCATTATGTTAATATGATTTTTATGAATAATTCAAACACCTTGGAGAAAAATAAAAAAATCGACCTCAAAAATAAATTTGTTTCTTACAAATTTATTCCATTGTATTGCTATTTTGGGTTGCAAACCATGTTTTTATAATAAATATTAGAAATTTATAGAATTATGAGGTCGACTGAATGTAAACGTGACGGTTATGGGATCGATTCCCACTTTTGGGACATAATAATTATTATTTCCTCGCTTTCGTAACAATACAAAGCGCAGCATTGAAATCTGCCACTCTTATCAATGTCATCTTAGTAATATCTCAGGTGAGGATTACAGCGTTAAGGTAAAAAATGTTTTTACGAGTATAGTATGCTGTACGGTCAACAAGTCGTGGCCGTCCTGAAGTCCTGACACCATAATAAAATAAAAATAAAAGTATTGGTGGTATTGTTGTTTTCTGTAATAATTGCGAAAAATTTAATTAATTATAAAAATATTTTCTTTTCAGAGGTTCACGGACATAATTAAACAAAACATTTATTGATTTATGATTAAGTCTAAATAATATACGAGGAAAACTTCAACAAAAGAATGGCGGAAAAGAAGTTGGAAATTGTGATGCGAGATGTCGATGAAAAACCACGGTTTTCACCGTTCATGAGACAGGTTCGTAAATCATTTCTTAGTTATGACACAGTAGTATTTAGAAGTAACTAAGAATTGTTTAATGACATGTCATTAAACAATTACATTCATTATTTATATAAACTTGGCAATTCTGTTCTTGGCAACTCTGTCTGTGTCTTGGCTGTTCTGATTTGAATCACATTCTGAGGTGTTTGTCAAGCTTTAAGATGTATCCTGCTCATTAAAGACTAGCCAGAGAGAACCTGGGAACCTGATGTTCAGACAATCTGCTGTATGTGAAGCTAAAAAAAAGAATAGGAAAAGAACCCACGACAAACAGTTAAACAGACACTATACTGCACCATTATGTTAAAGCAAGGCAGGCAGAGGAAAACCAGTTCTAATAGAATTTTCGACACTGCCTCGTTACAACACTAGATATGAAAATAATTTATTTCCATGAATGGAAATCGAACCCACAAAAATAAGGCTTAGGGCCTTATTATTATTTGATTATACTAATTTATCAATCTATATTGTCTAGCTATTAGCAGTCAGTGGAATTGTAATGTACATGATCGGCACTGGAGCAAACATCGCATATCCAGGGGTTCTCCTCCAGCAGTTAAGGCAGCCGGACACCGCCGTGCGTCTGACCGCTGAACATGAATCTTGGTTTGGTAATTAATTTCTAGTTTTGGCGACGTTATTTTTTTTTAAATTACTTGATTTTTGAAACATTGCTGGGTACGCATTCTTTAGTTTGCAAATAGAGTCTCCACATACATTAACATATAGTCCGCTAGGCGTACACTGAGCTTTGCATTTGTGTGAGTGATCACCAAAAGTAGAAAGAACAATAAAATATATTGTTAGTCATTAATAAAAAAAAACATAAAAAGGTATACGTTTTGTCAACAAACTTTTTGGGAACTAAAAGTCATGTCCAACTAAGGGAACAGCCCGTTTCATCAATATCTATTTATGTATATGTATTTATGAAGGTCTCTTGCTTGAATAAGCCAATTTCAAATTCTTGCTAATTTGCAGGCATTTTTGCAAATTTATTTTTAGCTTTTAATCATATAACAAGCATAGTCACTAAATTTTTTGGGCCATTAATTCCTTACTTTATTTTAATATCATTTGGCATAGAATTTATCGAAATAACTAATTAAATAATATTTTTAATTTTAATATTACGAAACCCCTATGAAAACTCCATCGTGTTCCAAAGTAGATACAATATGGGCAGTACTAGATAAGATTTCCTCAATATTTTCGTTATATATACTTGTACACGCTGTATATGTCCAAAATACACATAGATGACAAATCGTCCAATGCTCCGAAGACTGAGTGCATAATGCACTTGCACAAAGAATCCGTACAAGTTTAATCAGTACATACCAATGTTTGACATTGATATCAGCATATCTGCCATAATCTCTTCGTACCATAAAAGAGAAATTCTCAAAATTTCTGCAAAAAAGGAAGAATCGCTATTTTAAGATTTATAGAGTTTACACGATGGTGTTAGTTTGTCCTTCCTATTTTTGTTTTTCAATTTTATATTATTATAAAATAATTGAAGAGACCTTCAAAAATCAATTCCGGTCTTCTTATTTGTTCGCTTTGTCCTTATTGATATTCTTGTAGTTCACCTAAACGAAGTTACGGGGGATGACTAATATATCATATAACTATTCGTTTAAGTATAATTTTTTCCGGTGGTCATTATATCGAGTCAATTCGAATAATAATATATAATTGACCGACGACGAGAGGTATAAAATAATTGTATATACTAGTAAATACGATATTAAACGCTTCTAGGATTTTTTTTTATCGTATGTCTAATTACAAGAAAAAATACAAGGTTCTATGAAATTGCCACTTCATAGATAGGAAATGATATACATACATCTAGGTACATACATTTTTACGCCTCAAAAAAAAATAGTTTTAAAATTATTACTTTTTATGTATGACGTAAATAAGTAGATAAATGTATATATATATCTCTATATAAAATTTAATAAAAGATATAAATAGATATAATTGAGAAGATATATAATACAATTACAAATCAAATTTATGAGCATTCTATAATATAAAAGAAAAATATAGTAAAAATTATAAATTGCAGCATTACATATGTAGATGTTTGTGTAAGGAAAAAATATGTATCTAAAGCAAGGAAAACATATATTTAATATTATAAATTATATGTTTAAATAATATTCGTACACTAGGGATAAAAAATATTTTATATTATCCTATCGTCACATTATGATATAAGTATGAAAGCTTGTGAGGATGCATTGCAAATAGCAAAAACTACTAAACAGATTCAGATAAAACTTTACAGTAATATATCTTATACATAAGAATAACAAATAGGTTACAATTTATGTAAACATTTCGTATAATTGAGGCCAGTCCTGGCGTGGGCACAAAGTGTGAATGTAAACGCGACTGGTTGTGAATTCGATCCCCACTCGAGGAAATTAAATATTTATTTAAATGTATATTTCTGTTTCTTCGCTCGGGTGTCGAGACAAAGGGAATGCTTCCAGAATTCTGGAGGCATTGAGGAATAAAGTGTCTAACACTAGGTTCCCTCTGCCTACCCTGTCGTGTGCGGGATACAGCGTGAAGCTAAAAAAAAATATTCATATAATTTAGCTATAATATAACAATAACATAGTAGTTAACTTAATACATAAATCAACTTTTTGTATTTTGAAATGTATATTGTTTTATTTCAGCATCAATCCTAGGTCTTGCCCTAATCTTAGGTATCCTGGTAGCACCATTCTGTCTACAAAAGCTGGGACGTCGTATGACTAACCAACTGAGCACTCTTCCAGCAGTGGGTGGGTGGGCTCTCTTGGTAGCTGCTAAGGATCCTATCACTCTGCTTGTAAGCAGATCTTTACAGGTGGGTACATATGTTTATCGAACTTTGACCGGCGGTTTTGAATCAGTGGTGAATGGATAGAGTAATTAAGAGCTGTATATTTATACAACATAACACATCATGAATGCCTTAGGTAACTGAATACAGGTTACTACTGTAGGTTTTAACGAAACGTTTAACGTGACGTAACATACATACATTTTCAATTCGAACCAGTAGATAGTTAATGAGATTAGCAAGTTAAATAAAACAAACATCTTATTATTATTCACAATTTCTTTAGTATCCTACATTGCTTTTGATGTTTTCTTTAATAATTCGAAAAAAATATCACAAGACCATTTTGTCTATTCACTCAAATCCTATATAGTACACTTTGTACTAATTATAGCCTGTTTTTTGTTTTATAAATGTAAATGTTTTATAACATAATGCTCGCTCGGGTGCTATAATATAAAACAAGAAATATGGAAAGACTTTTATGTATAAATCAGATTTAAATTTGAAATTATAAACCAATTTAAATTAATATGAAGCAATAAATGAACATATAAAAATATTACTCTTGTATAGGTATATATTTTTTATTTGAATGCTCTATAAATCCAACTTAAAATCAATAAAACATAAAGTATTTTCTTTAATGTAACACTTGAATAAATAATATTAGCACCATTTAGAATGCACACACACCTAGCACTTAGAATTGCGGTTTTTGGTACCTACTTTAGACTGTATCATAGTAGGTTTGTGTTGGTTTCTATTACCATATTATAATGAAAGTTATTATTATTCCTTATAGATAAATCTATTTACAAAAATCTTTATTTTTCCATTTTAGGCTTTCTAATTGAGATTTTTGTAATCTCTTTCTAGAGTTTACAAAAATCTTGACGGTACTTAAAATGAGCATGCTACTCAAACGGACGCATTTGCTTTTATTTAGCATGTTTTTTAAAAATGCTCAGGTACAAAAGTGCTCAAAGCAAATAATAGAACACACATGCTCTAAGCGCCCAAGCGATATTCGATATTCTATCAAATTATGGAAACATAGAAAACCACCTCAGTGGCTCTCTTTACAGAATTAAATAAATACGTCAGTTTGATTGCAATACAATTTATCCCAAAACTTTTATTAAGTAAAAAAATAAAAATGAGTACGGCGTAAGGTTTTTTCGTCACCCTGGAGGTTTTTAGTTAGTTTAGGTAGTTTTTAGTCCGTGATCATCTGATTGATATGAGCATGCTAAATAAGCAAACATGTTCACACGTGCTTAGAGCCTTTGTCTAGCAGTGCCTTAATAGAAACGAAGTGTCTTACCACTAGGTTAGCAGGTTCCCTCTGCGTACTATGCTATATACAATGTGAAGAAAATATATATATAAAAATCCGCTTCACGTTGTATCCTGCACATAGCAGGGTAGGCAGAGAAAACTAGTGTTAAGATACTCCGTTCCCCACTTTCCGCTAAATTCTGGAGGCATTGCGTGCTGAGTCGCTGCGCTTTGCCTCGACACCAGAACGAAGAAATGAAAATATACATTTAATTTCCTCGAGTGGGGATCCCCACAATCAGTCACGTTTACAGTCACACTTTGTTCCCCTGCCCCACGACCGGCCTTAAATAAAATAAAATAAAAATAATACAGATACTTATTTCTTATTCCAGGGCTTCGCCATGGGCATCCAAGCGGCTTGTGCACCGGTTTCGATAGCTGAATACTCGGCACCTAAATATCGAGGAGCTTTCCTCGCGACCATTGCATTTTCTTTTGCAACTGGCATGTTGGTGGCTCATATCTTCGGTACTTTGCTATATTGGAGACCAGCTGGTCTAGCCTGTGGAAGCTTTTACGTAATATCCCTAATTTTGATCTCTTTGATCCCCGAAACCCCACCGTACCTAGCATCTATTGGTAAATTTAATGAATGTAGAAGCTCATTCCATTGGTTAAGAGGCTACAACGAAGAATCTGAACGGGAATTAGAAATTCTTCTTAGTAGTCAAAAGAGAAAAAGGGTTATTACTAAAGTGTCCAAACTTAAAATGTTGACTGAAATCATCATGAAACCTGAATTTTATAAACCAACGGTGATTATGATGTTTATGTTTGTACTCTTCCAAATTTCTGGTATGACGGTCGTTCCTTCATATACAGTGCCCATGATGGAGGAAGTCACGGGGAAGGGGATTGAATCGTACACCAGCATGCTAATGGTCGACTTCGTAAGATTCGCCACAGCAATATTAGCATGCATTGTAGTGAATAAGTTTAAGAGACGAACTGTCCTGTTTTTGGGCATCTATATAAGTGTAGTGTCCCTTTTCTTGACTTCATTTCTTTTATATTTAAGAGACTTCGGTTATATACCCGATAAATATAAATGGACTCCGGTTATACCAACATTAATGTACATTTTTGGTAAAACGCTAGGCATTTTGCCTATACCTTGGGCGATCGCGGGTGAAATTTTTCCCTTAGCCTACAGATCTTTGGGAAGTGGAATTTCTGGAATGTTTCTATCTATTATGTTCTTTGTTGTTGTGAAAACTGCACCAACTTCGTTTAGGCAAATTGGTGTGAAGGGAACTTTCTGCGTATATGGGTTATGTATAGTAATTTGTGGGATCTTTTTATTCTTTCTTTTGCCAGAGACTAAAGGCAAAACATTGTATGAAATAGAATGCCATTTTAAAGGCGTTAAGAACGACGAAAGCCAAACTAAAGATACAGAAAAGGATAAAATGTTGGAGTTACAGAAGGTCGAGGAAGGATGATGGGACAGAATGAACACATAGGAAACGCCTTCCAGCTTTATAGAGCTGGCCCCGTAGTTAGGAGATCTTATGACGTTTAATATAAGCACATCAAATTGCGACGCGGTTATGAAAAAACTTATTGATAAAAATGTAATCTTCAATAAAACGCTAGTAATACAAACATTGTTTTTATTTAAATTACGTAAATACCTTGAGATATATTAAAACTAGTATAAATTACTTCACAAAATACGTTAAAGTCCTCTATCACAAAGTTTTATCAGTACAATATATGCGAGCTACATCTACGCATTTCGTGAATACTACCATTCAATGGCTCCGTAACTTTTCGATCGGTCGGCGATATTCCGCGAAAACTGTCTTCAATTTCTTGTAGGGTCCTATCTTTTGTTTCTGGCATCATGAAATATAATATAAATAAACATAGCACCACAGCGCTAGCATACATAAGATACGTCAAAGGAAGACCAACAGCGTGCGTAAGTACAGGGAAGCATTTGACTGCTATGAAAAAGTTCATTGATAATGCTAAAATGCTCAATCCACCGCCCAACCCTCGGTATTCCAATGGGAAAATTTCCCCTGAAATTGCGAATGGTATTGACGATATTCCTACAGTCAAAGACGCCATGTACAAGGCAATCAACACTATAGGTATCCACGGGTGGTCGAAAGGCAGCATGTCATTTTGCTTACCGTAAACGTATAGCCCTTTACCAATATACGATAAGATACAAACAGCTCCGCTACTAAATAACAACGTCCGCCGTTTTAATGATCTCATTAGGAAAACCGCAATAATATTACATACAACTCTCTCCACATCCAGCATTACCATTAAAAATTTTGCATTGGCGTCCGGTCCAACTACTTTGTGAATAATATCCATCGCGTACGAGCTTATAACGTTGATTCCTGCAAACTGGAACATCGTGTATAATAAGAACATTATGATAATCGGTTTGTAAAACTCAGGCTTTTTACTAGTGCTGCCTAAATACTTGAAAAATCGTTTAATCTTTACGCCTAGGGGTATTTTCTGATCAGTCAAACTTGACTTTCGTAGCATTTTCTGAGCTGCTATCATGTCCTCTAATTCTGCTTCTTGCTCTCTACCTTTACCGCGTAGCCATAAAAATATTTCTTCTCCTTCTTGATACCTGCCTTTGGAGATCAACCACGATGGTGACTCAGGGTTACAATAAATGATAAGTACAAGACTTGTGAACGTAATAAAAGAACATATGAGAGCATTTTGTTGCCAGCTAAAGTACGTACCCAAGACATGGGTTGTCATAACTCCCATGGTTAAAGATAAAGATACGCTAGTCAGAAAAGCACCACGGTTTTTAGGATCCGTCATTTCTCCTATAATAATTGAACCTAAGGGTCCAAGCATTCCCATAGAAATCCCTTGAAGAAATCTAGCGGCTATCAATCCACCAACAGTATTTACGAGCAGGAGCATATACCATCCTATGAAAACTGGTAATATTGTTAGTAAATGTGACTTCCTTCTGCCAATGGTGTCCATCAGGGGAGTGATGATGAAGTTCCCCACGATCAACGCAAATCCGACGATGGACGCTGAAATTGTTAAAATATTTATTTTTGGTTTTTTATTGCATAAACGCTTTATTTCACAAATTTGTAATAATCTCAGGGAAAAAAAGTAATAGTCTAATAATTTGAGGCCAGTTGTGGGGAATGGCCACAAGTGTGTGACTGTAAACTTGACAGGTTATGGGTTCGATGTGTGGGTGTGGAACGTGGAAATTAAATATTTGTATTAAATTAAAGTGGAAAGTAAATATTTAATATATTGTATTTATTAAACACATAGAAATACTTTAAATGGGTTTCACATAAAAAATCTTAATTATAATTGCCATAAAAACCCATCCTAGTATTAATTATTTCCTAAAAAATACACGTTTTTAATACAGTGGCTTAATTTTAATATGATAAATCTTCACTGCGATTACAGATTCAAATCTAAAAAACTTACTTGGATTACTTTCAATGATTGCTGTTGTGTTCAACTTTCCAACTCATAATTTATTTTTTCTATGAAAATGTTTTAAGACAAAAATAAATATGTTTGCATAAAATTTTATATAATATGTATTACTTATTTTTCAAAAAAGCTAAGATAATTTTAAAATAATAATAACAACCATACAATAAAAAAATAATAACAGTTTATGTAATCAAGATATGCATTAATGGCTTTAGAGATAATCTTTTTATATGTATGGTATGTTGCTATATGCTAGAAGCATATTTTTTATAGTTTTAACATCAGGTATAAGAAAAAATAAATTCTTTATTTTTTTACATTTTTAAAGTGTTATTCGACAATTATTGGATAGGCAAATACTACTACTCTTCTCTCTAACCGACCAAGGAGTCGGTATGATGCTAGAATTCTTCAGCATCATGTTTCCGAATCTTCTGCATGTAGCAGAGTAGGGAAAATAAATCCATATTCTAAATCAATCTATATTCGACTTCCCACCCTTAAAAACATTTCATACTGAGAGGCAAATCTGAACGGCGCGCCTTATCTTATCAAAACAGGGAAATGATAATGACTTGAATAATATCTTTGATTCGTTTACACATTTTAAGTGAAACTCTTTAACCGAATTAATCGCGTTTATTTAGTTTATACACTTTTGGGAACCCGCTTTTCGAACACGTACGGCACGTTATGGTAACATGGGTCTTCCGGGCGACCACTAGTTTGAGGGTATCAATAATTTTAACATTCAGTCAGATAGTTCCTACTTAGATATTAATAAAATTATAAACAATAAGTAAACTAACCAATCCATGACTCCTCGCTAGTAGTGACTTGGATATGAGATTCTGGGCGTCGCAACGCTGGTATCAGTACAGCTGAGAACCCGATGATGCATCCGTGCGCTACAATGTTGAGTGCTACACTAGCTGTGAGTAGACACTGGAAAATATTTGAAAACTTATGTTGAAGTTAATGATCAAAAATAGGTTAAAGTTAATATTAAAAATAAGTTTGTCTGATTAAACGATACAGTTGTGGGTTCTATTCATTCCAATTCGAGGGAATTCATTATTATGAGTCGGTTTGGTAACAAGACGGTTTGGTAACAAGTTGGTGGCATGGCGTTGAGTTCCGCCACTCGAACACTCGCCGACACGTAGTGTCTAAAAAAATAATGCGGTGCTCATAAAAGTAAAAACAAATCGGTCGTGTGCGAATTAGACTCGGCCACAAAGGGTTTCGTACAAATTTTAGGATTCTAAGTCAACGGGTAGTACAATCTATAAAATACAAACTTAAGTTTGCATTCATTTGGTATGAAATGGTCTACAAATATAAGTTTGTAATAATTTTTAAAAGAAAGTTTTAATTTTATATGTGGGTATATGGATATGTCACCGTAAGATTAATATGTCGATACATTTGCCAATGTCGGCTTACAAAGTATCGATAAATTACAATATCGCAACCGAGATTGTAATATAAAGAGGTTTATAATATTAGAGTAACATCTATAAATTCAAGCCACAACAATTATTTGTGCAGAACAGACATTATTTAAATGAGCAGCGATAGGGTTTCAGTTTAAATAACTGAAACTGTGACTGTACAAACTGTAAATTACAAATTTTGTATTCAAGATACGTTATCTTAAATAATACGAACGATCATAACCTTTTTATGTTGTTCAATTTAAAAACGTGTAAAATTGTGATGCAGACAGAACATGTTGAACTGAACGCCATTATTGCAGATAACGCCACTTGAGATGTATTTATCAGTTACGTTTTCTCGCATAGTAGAATCTAGTGTAGACATTTATTTTTCTTTTTCTCTCGAATTCAAGATAAACAACACGCAATTCCTCCAGAGTTCGCAGAAATGTAAAGAATGATAATTTTCTAAAGGATAAAGTATGTGCGGGATACAGAGCAAATAAATAAATTACGCTTCACGCTGTACAGAGTAAATAAAAAAACTAAAATTGTTGAATTAAAAAAACAATTAATATCCGCTATCAAAAATAGTGTCAAATATACAAAAATAACACATAAAAAGTATCAGTATCACTTGAATACGTAATAATATAGAATAAATTGTCAATCTTGATTGATATACTACGATTCACTTTTATAAATCCACAGATCGATAAAATCTTGAGACGTGTTCATTAAATATCTAATCTTGCCTACCAATTGTTAATTGTAATTTAAATTGATAATATAAAGCTTAGCTGTGTTTCAACTGGAAAATAAATGCGAAATACTTTCTTTCCTTTTTAAATGATTTCAAAAATAAAAGAGGCTATCAGTTTTATCTGTATGTATGTAATATTGTTGGATTTGGTAAATGTTTGAGTATGATGATCTATTTTGGCTACGTATGTATGTTTATTAACAAATTTCTCGGAAACTAAATATTACACAGATTATCATTTTTGGCTTAAATGAGGTAAGTATACAAGTATAGAGCCCGTCTCACCGGTTAAGAATACATTTTCTGATAGTAATCTCATATTTCATGGTATATCACAGACAGTAACTGCTGATTAGTTTTTTTGTGTTTTACCGCCAAACTCCCTGAGAACTAATCTGGTAAATAATACTCAGCCACTTAATACTTGACAGAATGGCAACAACGCAAAGAAGATATTTTTGCGTTTCGTTACTACAACGTGTATTATCGTCATTTCACATATCAGCCATTTGATTTGGCTGATACCTTAACCGACACTTCCTTGATATTGCTATTTAATTATCGTCACCAAACATATATAGTTTTTAATATCAGCTAGTTGCCTGGCAAGACTTTTAAGCAGTTCTTACTATTTATTTGGACATATTAACTAGTGGTTTGCTGAACTCAACGTACTTGTCTACCAATGGTAGCGTTTGTATCCATTTGAGTCATATCACCAGCTGGGTTATACATAACAGCCCGTTTTTCGCCACATTAAAGACCAAATACAACAAAAGAAGACGTTGAAAAGAACATACAGCTCTAAAGAAACAAAAAAGGCCTCGAAAAAAACGAAAGCCGCAACAAAGCGTAAAGTAACAAAATAACTTGAAAAAATTAAATGTCACATTCTCAATACAATGGTAAAAATAATAAAAATTGTTTTTAATAAATGTGTTTAAATCGAAAAACAAAGTTACTCATCGTCATGTCTTTGTGCCTATATAATGAGTATAAGTTATACCAAATAATAATCTGTATACTCGTATATAAACGGACATGTTCCCACTGACTGAGGTAAGACGCACTCACAGTCGTAACCGTAACCGCTGATGGTAGAAACGTGAATTTTGGACAGGTGCTTATTTTCATAATCTGGACATAGCATGAAGGGAAAAATTTTGAAAAATTTTAACCCTAAAGGGATGAAATAAGGGTTGAAAGTTTGTATTGATTTTTTTTTCATTCAGACTGCTAAAAATATTTTATTGAACATGTGTTTCGTGGTTTTTTTTAGAATTCACCTCTAAGGGTTCAAATAAGCGTGTGAAGCTGCGCGCGCCCACTAGTATTTTATATTACTTTTATGAGACACCTTTAGATATATTTATAACACATTCTGTTATCGGTTGCTGGGTGGTTACGAAATAAATGTAAAAAACATGTCTATATGATAGCGTATTTTAGTGAAAATAAGATTATAATACCAACATATTTAAACAGTGCAGTAAAATAATATTATTGTTATTAATATTATTAATAATGAGGTCAGTCGTGGCGCAGGGCCACAAAGTGTGATTGTAAAACTGACTGGTTGTGGGTCCTATCCCCACTCGAGAAAATGAAATATTTACTTAAATTTATGTTTTCATTTCTTCGCTAACACTAGGTTCCCTCTGCCTTTCCTGATGTGTGCGTGAAGCTGATTTACTTATTTATTTTTTATTATTAATAATAAATTAAATTAATGAAAAAAAATCTGTTATGATTACACGAAGACAATATTGATCATACTACAAAGTAATTGCTGATTCAAACAGATTCTTTAAGATTTGAACCAAAGGTTCAAATCGTAAATTACCATTACTCAAACTATTCAAACTATATGCTTAAATTTTGTTTCATGCAAATTACAAATAAATACAATCAAGAAGAAAATGACAATAAAAAAACAATTCTGACAAAATATCTCTTAAATGGCCACATTTCGTTTATTTGGAGTATCTAGACTTAGACCATCTAAAGTCTCAAACATCCATATGGTTAGGTAAATTTGGGTAACACGTGACCCTAATACGTATTATGAAATTGACAGCTGATAACAATAATTTAATTATCAATGTCCCTGCAATACGTAATATCAATACGCTACTGGTAGTGCTAAGATAGCCGAATTATAGAATAATACTTACAGACTATCTGCACCATAATACTGTAGCAATATATTCTATTTTTTCAACCGACTTCAATAAAAAGAGAAGGTGTTCAGTTCGATTGTTTTGATATTATTGTTACCACAGAACTTTCGACTGGGTCAATTAATTTTGATATATTTTTTTTTGCTAGCTGGTGGTTTCCTTATGATACCATTTTTTAATTTTGTCTAGTTCTGGAAACCATATAAGTCTTAAATTTACATTAAATACCTGCACGGCAAATGGATGAACAGTTCAATATCATGCCGATTTCAAGGATTCTTTTTTTATTTTATTTATTTTTTATTCAGATTCACCAATGGTAATTACATAAATTACAAATACCAATTACTGACTCTGACTGACTGACTGACTGACTTCGGAGTCAATTGAGAGACGAGCCAGAAGGTTAATCAAACAGAAGACCCTCGTGATGTTCAGCTGCAGAGCCTGCAGCTTGCTTCGTTGCCTGTTTTTTACTGTATACATTTCGGAAAATGTGCACTAGATTTGCATAATTTAATTCCCTTTTTCCTTTTTTATCATAGAACCTTTAGGAATACAGTAACACGCCATCTGTACATGGTGGAAATTCCTAACGTACGAACGAAATGCTTTGAGGTTACATTCATTATCCGAAATGCAAGAGATTGAATTGGAAAGATGTATTTCGAGGGTGGCTTAATAAGAGTTAGATTCTGATCATCCATGACAAAGTAACGGCACTCTTCAACCCTTAGGAGCAAATGAACGATACTGGGGCGAATGTTTTAGGCTATCCGGATATTTGAGTTACATACCGTAACGTCGTTACGGTAGGTCGGTGGGTAGGTAAAGTAATTGTCATAATCCAACATAATGATGACCAACTTGAGAATTTTAGAATGGAAACTTTACATAAAGTTTCAAATTGTATTCAAACGAAAGTGCGTTCAATTATATATAACTGCCTAGTTAAATCTCATTTACAGTATTTAATAGAAATATGGGGATCGCCTGCCCCAACAAACTTAATTTCGTTACAAAGGACCCAGAATAAAATTATTAAAATACTATTTCAATATCCTTACCTTACTCCAACTACACAATTATATAAGAAAACGAAATTATTAAATATACGTCAGTTATATACATATTACACCTGTATCCATGTCAGAAAAATTACCACAAAAACAATAAAATCGAATATTAAATTGAATAAAAAAGTATTCAAACACAACTTAAGAAATAAAC